>VMKM01003772.1:0-29105 GCA_008360985.2 Macquaria ambigua | reverse complement strand
TGTGTGTGTGTGTGTTTAATGTGTGTGTGTGTTTAACGTGTGTGTTACCCAGCAGGGCCTGGAACAGGTCACTCTGGAAGATGTTCAGCAGTTTCTCTGCGTGACCTTTGACCCCTTCAGTAGCTCCAGCCTGACAGGCCTCCATCACCTGCAGAGCACGCTCGGTATCTGAGGAGACACGACAACACGGGCTTTACTGGACTCTACTGGACTCTGCTGGACCCTGCTGGACTGACACACACACACACACACATACACAATGATACACACACACACACACACACATACACAATGATACACACACACACACACACACATATACATACACACACATACACAATGATACACACACACACAATGATACACACACACACACACACACATACACCAACATACACAATGATACACACACACACACATACATACACACACATACACAATGATACACACACACACACACACTCTGTCTGAAGCAGGTAATGTTGATAGAAACGTCTCACCTTCTCTCTTCAGCGGCATGTCGTCTCTCTGATCCACATAAATCCTCTTTAGGGATTTTACAAACACATGCAGGGCATGCTGGGTAATGAAGTCTAATCCCTCCACCCCATCAGCCCTCTGTTGGATATATACAGCGTAGCTCCGCCCTCCTCCTGTATTCAGAACACGATTGGACGATGCTGTCAGTCACAGTAAATCTGTTGTTATTAATTTTTAATAGTTTTAATTAGAATTAGCTGACAAACCCATCTGATCAATAATCTAAACGGTTCAGGAGTGAGTTTATGTGTAATTTAAATATTAAAGAGGCTTTAAAGTGAACCTGAGGGGAAAGAAGCCACTTCCTTTAGTTTAACTAATATATTTATTTTAATTTATTTTTCACTTTATTTCAGATCTCCAACACGTTTCTGATCTAATAACTGATAATCTCAGGTCAGGCTCATCAATAACTCTCACAGACTTTATGAAGTTTCTATCTACAGACGTGTCTGAATAAATAGAACACAGGTAATTTGTCTGAACTACAGTTTTATAATCATACAACATTATTTATATTATAATAAAGATGTTTCCACAGCTCACTGTTCTGTTTACTGTCTGACTAATCAATAAACACATTCTGATCGAAGGGGGATTCTGTCCAGTAATAAACCTCCTCGTAGGACACACCTGAGGTCCATCACCTGAGGTCCATCACCTGAGGTCTTCTGTAACCTTTGGACAGAGCCAGGCTAGCAGTTTCCCCCTGTTTCCAGTGTTTATGCTAAGCTAAGCTAACAGCAGAGTGGAGTTGATCTGAACGTGTGAAGAAGAGGATTTTCACTACATGTTGAACAACTTTAAACTCATTGATCCGCAGTCACTGTGTGGATTTGTTGAATATATAAAAGATTATTATGTTATATATTATCTGGGGGGGGTTAATATTAATAATATGATAAAACTACATCTGCTGTCTCTTGTATGTGGTGTTTGCAGAGCCTGTGAGCTGCTGACATGTTAAATCAACATATTGATAACTGATCACTGTAATTGATCCCTCAGTTCTACCTGTCAGGCTGACTTGAAGCGGCTGCTTCAACACATTGTGCCGGAGCTCGTGTCAGATGAAGAATATCACGTGACTGATGACGTCAGAAGCTTCAAACGTCACTGGTGCTTCTTCAGTTTGACAGTTTATAAAGTTTCACAGCTAAACTCTGATCGGCACATATAACTGGGAAATACAGCGATGAGCACTAGAAAGACATAATCACAAGTATGAGAACATTTTGTCATAATGTTATAAAAGTAATAGACTAATTTAATGAACATCACTCTTCTATCACATCACATTGCAACTCAAATGTCACACAGGCCTAAACATCAACCATTAAGTTTAAAAACACTCGGACTAAACTACACCAGAAGGTACATTAATGTTTCTTATCAGCAAAAATATTTTATATCTGCTCTTTTTGGACGAATAATTATGTTACTCTAACATATTGCACAATAACGTCTATATTTAACGCAGCACTTCTGAACACAAGTATACAGATTTAATAATAACACACAGGCGTCTTGGACTTTTCTTGCACACATATGAAACTACAACTGTTAATATCAGCGAGGTGTGGTGGAGCTTCACCCCCAGACATGAAGGGCTGCTGTAGGTTTTACAGGCCGCTAGATGTCGCTGTGTTTACTGAGTCTGAAGCCCCGAAGCTTCATAAGGTTTCAACCGCCCATCACTACCTTGAATTCGTTACACGTTTGTAACTACTGGTAGACTGTACATTTGCATTTACTTATTCTTAAACTGAAGCATTAATACACCAAGGTATTTGGTCGGTAAAGCTTGTTGGGGCAGAAAATCAGCAGCCAGGGAGTTTGTGTTGCCTGCGAAGCTTCACTCAGGGCGAAGTATTTAAACTCTAATGGGCACGAGTTCACGCTCTGTGTGGCTAAAACAGGCTAAAAATCAAACGTCTCGGGTTAAAACCTCGTTGGACACACTCACCGTGTGTGTTAGCACCCGCAGCCGCAAAAATATTTCCCCAAAATCATTATTTTCTATCGTTAAATCGTTTATTTTGATCCCTGGTCGTATTTTCAGTCAGGCATCGCTCAGGACGAGTCTGTCCTTGGGCATTCTCCCGCCTCCCCGAGTTTAGACCAATCTCCGTCTGATTGGTCGTAGCTCGGGCGATGCAGGATCTCATCTCGGCACGCGATTGGCGGGCTCTTTCGTCGTTCACGTGGCCCTGCGGCTGGCGTATAAACGCGCAGGCTTGGCTTTGGAGCTCGGTGAGGAGACAGCAAGAGCTAACAGCTACTCTCGGCTAAAGCTACCATTTATGTTAAATTCTTGACTCATCAAGCCGCACACACACACTGACACTCGCACTCACACGCACGGAGAGCTCGGCGGGGGCTCGTTTTCACGCACAGAGCGGGTTTTCGGGATGTTGTGGTAGTTGTTTTTCGTTAGGGGGTGTGTTAGCTCCACGCTAGCTACTTCCTGCATGTTAGCCGGATGTGGCTAGCTGAAGAAGCTAACTGTTTACCAGTTTGTTTCTTGGTTAGTTTGAATTATTCATGACTGCACTCCGTGATTGGTGGAGTCGGTGCCAGGGGCGGGGTTAGAGAGGGTGTTTGGATGTAGGGGGGGAGGGGAGTTAGCACACACACATAAACAGGTCTATTTGAGTGTGTGGATAATATTGGCAACAACACACACACACACACACACACACACTGAGAGGTGGAGGACGACAAGAAGTGGACTGTTGTTGAATTCTGCAGGACAGAGTGAGTATGATTGATTGATTATTGATCGATAACTGTGAGAGTCATGAAAATGGGTTTTAAATCTGAACTTTAGGACGACGTGTTGACTGAGTCAGTGTGAAACCTTCAAGCCAAGACGTAGAAACTAAAAACAGGCACCAAACTTTGCAGAGCTGCTTCTACAGGACCACAGCGATCTGTCCATCATTCAATCAATTCATTGTTTTGTCTGAAAAAAGGCAGAAAATAGTTAAAAATAGCTGCGATAGTAAACTAATGAGGTCCAGTCAGCTGCAGGGATTAATCAATAAAAAATCCGGTGTTTGCCCGTCAACAGATTTGGTGACACAGGAGGATCAAATATTTTAAAAAGACCAAAATGTCGACCTGATTTTGTCAGGTGAGCGGTCAGTGCTCAGACACACCTGTGCACTACAGGATGTGATGTCAGAGCGATCAACATGTTGGTATCTAATGTCTGAATATATTTTCAGTGTAAGCCTTAAGATCAGCGACAGTTTAATGAGTATTATAACATGATTATAAAGGAAACTGATGCACAAGAGGAATCTAACGAGTTCATTAACTGAGCGTTGCAGCTACTTGTAATCTTGTAATTATCATCATGAGCTGGTGAATCCTGTCAGTCACACTAACCACACCCCTCTCTCTGTGGCTCACTGTGATTGGCTGATCTGTCCACAGGTGGAAGATGATCAGGTTGTCATTGGACAAAGAGACTGTCCTCCCTCACGAGGTCAGTCCCGCCTTCCCTGCCACTGGCAGCCTATCGGAGCAGCCGCAGCTGCTTAAGACCCGCCCCCTCCGTCCTAAGAATGGCCTCCATCCGCCCGGCAACAGTCAGCCCCTCCTCACCACCTCTGCCCCCCCCACTCAGCGAATAGCAAAGAGGCGATACTCCATGGGCGTCGGCTTCAAGGGGCTGGCCAAGCGTCGTCGCCGCGCCAACAGTGACAGCCAATCAGAGCCCATGCTGCCGAGTCACTTCCTGTTGGGCGGGAACATCTTTGACCCGCTGAACCTCAACTCCCTGTTGGACGAAGACGTCAACAGGTGAGACACAACGTTTCACTGTGAAGGATTGGTGCTTTTTCTTTTCTTACATGATAATAAATAAAAAACATGAGTTCGAGATAAAACGGCACTCTGAGCTCTCAGTGTAATCAGATAATGCAGTAACAGTGTGCGAGTGTACTCAGTAACAGAGCGTGAGTACTCAGTAACAGTGTGTGAGTGTACTCAGTAACAGTGAGTGTACTCAGAAAACGGCAGTGTAATGAGTGTACTTTCAATAACAGTGTGTAATTATTACTCAGTAACAGTGAAGTGTACTCAGTAACAGTATCGCGATGTGCTCGGTAACAGTGTGAGTGTACTCAGTGACGGTGTCTTGCATTAATGCTTTCAATGTGCAATGCGGGGGGTACTCAGTAACGGTGAGGTGTACTCCGGTAACCACGAATATTAGTGTGCTCAGTAACGGCGTCGCGGTGTACTCAGTAACAGTCGCGAGTATGCTCAGTAACCGGTGTGAGTGTTGCTCAGTAACAGTCTTGAGGTGTACTCAATGACCCGGTGTCTTGAGTGTACTCAGTAACAGCGTGGTATTGCTTTCGGTAACAGTGTGGTGTACTCAGTAACAGCGTCTTGAGTGTACTCAGTAACAGTCTTGAGAGTGTACTCAGTAACAGTGAGTGTACTCAGTAACAGTGTGCGAGTGTACTCAGTAACAGTGTGAGTGTACTCAGTAACAGTGAGTGTACTCAGTAACAGTGTGTGAGTGTACTCAGTAACAGTGTGAGTGTACTCAGTAACAGTGAGTGTACTCAGTAACAGTGTGCGAGTGTACTCAGTAAAGTGTAGTGTTGAGTATTAAAGCAGTAAATGTTCGATCTGATCTCATCAGATGATTCTTCCTCATCATTCATGGAAAAGCAGGATTTTACTGTTGGAGCTCATTTTCAACTAGTTTGTATCTGATGATTCATTCTGGATTCATCTGCTGATTCTTTTCTCCATTAATCCATTGATTGATTGGTTTGATTGATCACAATGATCCAGAGCCCAAAGTGACTCCTTCACAACCAACAGTCCAAACCTCAACATTATTAACAACATTAACATTATTATCATTAAGAGGAAAAGCTGCAACAGGAAGTGATTTTCATTCCTAAATTAACCCCCCATTTTTCCTCTTCAGGGCGACCAATCAGGAGACACCAAAGTGCTCACCCCTGCCATCTCGGGGCGGAGACCCTGTAGAGATCCTGGTTCCCCGTGACATCACAGACCCCCTGAACCTGAAGGGAGGAGGCGGGGATGGGAAGGGGGGCAGGGGAGTCCTGCTGTCCCCCCTGAAGTCCAGGAGGAGACACAGGAACCGACACCATGGAGGGGGAGGAGGAGAGAGCGAGGTGATACCTGCTCGACTGTTTCCCTCCACAGCTGGACTCGCAGGTGAGAACGAGGCTGCATCCACACCACCTTCATCCACACCACCTCCGTCCACACCACTACGTCCACACGAGCGTTTTATCACGATCAGAGATAATCTCCGTCCATACTACACACCTGGAAACATATGTCACATGACCATTCACATGTACTGGGCGTGCACGTGCCGGTGTAAACAGGAAGCAGATCGTCTGCTCTGTGGTTGGTTGATTAGTTGCCGGAAAAACTGCGAATGAAGAACAGCGATGGAGAAAAGTCAGAGCAGAGATTTCTCTGTTTGGACCGACGACCAGGTGGAACTGTTACTGACAGGAAGTGATGTATTAATGTTGAATTAACCGCTGGGAGTTGAGGCCGAAAAGGGTCACATGATAGGGGCGTGACCAATTAGGAAAGGGCATGTCATGGCTGATGAGACTCAATCAGGGAGCAAAGGTGGGTGTCTGCGTCTCCTCACTAAAACACAGTTCGGAGTTTTCAAACTAAAACGGGGTCAGCAGCGTTTTAAAAGGTTTTAGAGGTTATAAAACAGCAGAGTAGTGTGGACGAAAACACAGCAAAAGTTATGAGTTTTAAAACAAGAACGTAGCCTGAAACACCTGGATCTGTACTGACACCTAGTGGACGCTGCATGGCAGAGCATTCAGTGGGACGTCCGCTGTCAGAGGAGATCATGATGTCGGAGGTCCAGAAAGAACGAAGAGCTGTTCTTCAGTATCACAGTGATCAGTCTGAACATCCATGATCCACTGCAGACAGGAGCTGCTGCTGCACTCTGATACAGACTCAGACGACTAACCCATGCTGACATTATACTTCCAGAGTTCCTGTTATTACAAGTTAATAACAGTTATTACATGTTAATAACATAGTGTTGAAGAAGTGTTGAAGAAAAGAGTAAAATCCAACCCAAAGTTTGCTGTGATGGAAGGGAAGTTTATTCAGTAATCCGGAAAACGGTGAGTCATAGTGTCACAGACCGGGTCTGGAACAGAAGACTGACCCCGAGCAGAGGGCTGAGGTTCATTTATATAGGGTTAACAAAGAGTGGTCAGACACTATGTAAATTATGGGTGGTGGTTAACAGACATATGGTACAGGATGCAAGAACAAAAGGAGGGGGGTGACATTTCCCTATACAATAGGTGAGGAGGAAAGGAAGCCAGGAGACATTAACACATGAGATGCACACCAGGTAAGAGGAAGAGGGGGGTGTCAAGGCTACTATAATCATGAGATGTGAGCTAGGATGATCAAGGGTCTAGTAGGACAGTGTCAGCAGGGGTCAGGAGACGAGGGGTAGAAGAACAGCAAATTCTCAGACAGTCAATATACAACTGGGGCATCTACACTAGTAAGAATATTTTTGTATTCTTCCACACAAGTTAATAACAGTTATTACATGTTAATAACAGTGATTGTTTCTGTTGTCTGCAGTTCCTCTGTTGACCAGAGAGGGCAGTGTTTTGGCGTCTCCTCTCCCCTGTGAACTCAACACGGCCATCACCTGTCGAGAAGACGTAGCCCCGCCCCCCATCCTCCCCAGGAGACACACCCACCCTCCACCAGGCCACGCCCACAAGCCTGGTAACCAGGGCGATGGTCGACAAGGGAGACGGCGTCGCACCACCTCGACGAGGTCGGCAGACTCCGCTGCACACACTGATACCATGGCAACCATAGCTCAGCCAACCAAATTCCAGACACCGCTGGTGGGAGGGACTAAAGCCGGCAGGTGAGTGTTATACCTGAAGTGAATTAAAACACTGCAATCTGATTGGCTGCCTGGTCACGTGACCTCTGTGCTGCCCCATGCAGGTGTGGAGGACCTCAGCCCAGCTCCGCCCAGCCACCAGAGAAGAAGAAGGACAAACACCGCTACCAGTTCGGCAACCACAGCTGTTACTATGGCTACCACGGTTTCTACGGCGACGGGTGGGAGGGGCGAGTCGGGGCGGAGGAGGACCCGCGGCTCCACCTCCTGGAAGCTGATTGGTTCAGAGACAAGAAGGTGCTGGACGTGGGCTGCGGCACCGGTCACATGACGCTGGCTGTTGCCCGGAGGTTTGACCCCGCCCACATCCTGGGGGTGGAGCTAGACAAGCGATTGGTCCACGCCGCCAAGCAGAACATCAGGCACTTCCTGTCACATGACCTGGTGGCGGAGGAGAGAAGGAGGAGGAGGAGGAGAGGAACACCGGGCCCGAGGGAAGGAGGGACGGGGGAGGAAGAGGAGGTGAAGAAGGAGGAGGAGGAGGAGGAGGAGAGGGAGGAGGTGACGGATGTTGAGGAGGTGATGGAGGAGTTCCAGCAGGCTCTGTCTCTCCTCTCCCTCCCCCTGTCGTTCAGGGTGAGTCGAGGTCCTCTCTCTGCTCCTCCTCTCCTCCTCCCTCCTTCATCATCATCATCGTCCTCCAGGTTCCCCAACAACATCACCTTCATACAGGTGAGTCCCACTCACACTGAGGAGTCACAGTACTGACTGTGACATCATCACGCTGCTGACATCACAGACTCCTCCCACAGGGCGACTACGTGTCAGAGCGGGAGGCGTGGCCCGGGCGGGGTCAGTATGATGTCATCATGTGTCTGGGCGTGACCAAGTGGGTGCAGCTGCAGTCAGGTGACGGGGGCGTGGCCAGACTGTTCAGACGAGCCTATCAGAGCCTGTCGCCGGGCGGATTATTCATCCTGGAGCCGCAACCCTGGAGCAGTTACAGCCGCAGCAAGAGGGCCTCGGTAACACACACACACAGTGTATCTATACATCAGATAAATAAAAAGCTAAGCGGTTGTCGGGGCGACAGCTTTTGCTTCAGTTGGACAGTTTGATTGATCTGTTGTTTCCCGTAGGAGGCGACGCATCGTCACTACAGGACTGTGAGACTGAGACCTGAACAGTTCACCTGCTACCTGACTGACAGTGTGGGCTTCACCTCATACAGACTCATCAAACACACAGGTACACACACATACAGGTGAAGACACCGTGGGGACCAGTACGCCAGTTCTCAGTAAAAAAAAGCCAACTCACCCTCAGAGCAGGTAATGTGTTTGATGTTTGGATGAAACCTGACCCACACACCCAAAAGTACTGACGTACGTGCTCGCACAAGCTGACGGACTTCTGACACATTTACTACGTGGTGTGTTTTTTATAAACAGGGTTTCGCAAAAGAATCAGACTATCAGGGAGGGGGGGCGGGACCTCCAGCTTCTGACCAATCAGTGTCTTTGGAATCGCTAAGCACAACGCAGTTGGCTAGTTTCCAGTCCCCCTGACTGAAACATGGACTCCAGCAGGCCTCCACAACCGCCAGTAAGTCAAAATACATAAACTTGTGTCAGATGTAACATTAACTTTTCCAAAAAAAAGTAAAAACCCCAAAATGTTTAGAAATGTTTTTTAATAATGGGCCTAGTCAGCTAGCTAACGTTAGCCAGCCAGCTAACTAGCCTTAGCATAAAGTAAAGTTTAACCAGTCCCTGTCTGTAGTGTTTGTACTCACTATATACTGTATATAATATACTCTATTGTCTTACTGTTGTGTTATTGTTACCTGACTAGGACGGCCCATTATTAAAAATATTACTATATTTCTAAACATTGTTTTTGTACCTTTTCTGACACAAGTTGATGTATTTTGTTGACTTGCTGGTGTCACAGAGGCCTGGTGGAGTCCATCTTTCTTTATAAACATACAGACAACCCGCTTGTGGACATGAAATGAACATCTTTGTACAAATTAAGATTAGAGAATACAATAAATTAAATAATCAAATGCAATATGAAAAGGTAAATGAAAAATATTGAAACATAAGGAAAACGTCAATAAAAGTCAATGTAGCTTAAATCAGGGGCTACAGAGAATAAATCTTTAAAATATAACTGTGTTCAGGGGTTGGATCTCTACAGGCTCTGTGTTGACTGACAGTGTTGACTAGCCAACTGTGTTGTGCGTAGCGATTCCAAAGACACTGATTGGTCAGAAGCTGGAGGTCCCGCCCTCCCTCCCTCCCTTGCGGATAGTCTGATTCTTTTGTGAAACCCTGTTAACAAAACACACCATGTAGTAAATGTATCAGAAGTCTGTGCAAACGCACGTACGTCAGTACTTTTGCTGCTGCGATTGTGAAAATGAGTCTGCAGACAGACTGAAAAGAAGAAGATCCATCCCATAATGCTGTCAGACACTTAGAATAACAGTCTGAACCAGAGTCAGTGTTAAAAACAAGCATCCTGAGGATCCAGGTGCTGTACAGGTACTCACATGATGTGATGTGTGTGTGTGTGTGTGTGTGTGTGTGTGTGTGTGTTCGTTCACAGGTAACCAGCGGCCAATCTACCTGTTCCACAAAGGCCCCGCCCAGAGGAAGTGAGGTCACAATGTAACGCGTCTCTCGGAGGTGTAACGGGAAGTGCATCCCGTCATCCTCCTGTCTCCATGGCAACAGCCCTGGATGGTGACTGACAGGTGGACAGCAGGGTGCTGATTGGTCTTTTTTTTTGACTGCGAGCTCGCAGCTGATTGGCTGAACAGTCGAGCGGTTTGACTGCTTGATGACGTCACAGAGGAGAATAACCTGATTGGACAGCAGGGATTCTGTGAATGTGATTGGTTGACACAGGCTCATTATGCCAAAGCAAAGGATTGTGGGTGATTGTCATCGTCCCGTGTGACCTCTGGTCCTGGACTCTGATTGGACGCTGCCAGGAAGTGACACGTCTGTGCAGGTCGTTCTTTTCAAATCATTTTGTTGTTTCACGGCTTCGTTTCTTTGTCAAAATAAAGTGAATTGATCTGCTGCAGTTTTATTGATCCTTTAAACAGCAAATAACAAAACTGTGAAAACAATCCGCTCATACTACATGTTCACTTCCTGTTCTGTCCAACCAATGAACAGTCCCGTTAATTAATGAAGACTGCTCAGAGATGAACCACCTGTTTACTGGATCAATAAACAGTGTGGAGCTCTGAATGATAATAAACATAAAGGAACTTATCTGACATCAGATCTCCTCAGCTGTTACAACTAGAGATGCTCAATATGTCTGATCGGTTTGTCCACAGTGAAGATCAATAACGTGAGAAGGATGTGTTTGAGATGTTTATCAGTCACTGTGAGGTCTCTGTGTGTTTGACAGACTCACCTAACCCTGCAGGTACGTCCAGGTGTTACTGACTGAAGGTGAGACTGCTCCTTCAGCAGGTGAATGACATCACAGTGAGGTCACAGGAAGTACAACAGGTCAGAGTTTAATGTTATAACCAGACTCCAGCTGAGCTCTGCTTCATCATCACTTCACCTGCGAGCAAGTGAGTTCACCTGTCTGACGCTGCTCTGTTTCTGATCATTAATAAAGATAAAAGCAGTTTTCAATTAGTCGTCATGGCAACCAACAGCAATAAAACATGTCATACAAATCAAACGGAGCGTCAGCTGATCATTAAAGAAGAAAACAAAAACTGAACTTTGTGATGTCGTTTAAACGTTAAACAGAATTACATCTTAAAGGTACAGTACAGTCGTTACACGTCAGATTATTGATTGATTAATGAATGATAGCTGTCAACAGGACGGGGTGTGGCCTCTGCTACAGCCCCAGCTCTAGCTCCGCCTCATTCCCATGGTAACCGTGGTGGTGGGCGTGGCCTGGTGAGTCCAAGGTCAGCCTGGCTGCTCTCTCTGTGTTGTCGTCCAGCAGTCGGGGAAACTCAGCGTCGATCCCTTCTCCTCTGACCCTGCCCTCCTCCCCAGCTGCCACGCCCACTCCATCATCAGCCCCGCCCACTTCTACGATGGTCCCACCTGCATCTCCATTGGCTCCGCCCAGCCCACCACCAGCTTCGTCTGCAGTGAGTCCCCATCCACCAAGTCCAGGTCGAATCAGGAGGGGGTGAAAGGTCAACAACAGAGCCTGGGGTGGGGGGGGTACATGTTAATGTCAATATTTATTTATAGACAATCAGATACTAATAAATACAGATTAATAAACTGAGCACATAGTGTAGGTGACAGTCTGCTTCCTGAAGAACTGTGATGTCACGCTGTACTGGAAATCATCACATTGATTAGATCGATCAGGTTTGATTGACAGCTCACCTCCTGGGAGGAGTCCATCTGCTCCACAGCCTGCAGGATATGACATCATACACACAATATGACATCACACATCACATGGAAACATCTCTCTGTGCCAATTTAATTTCTAAGATCTTTAACAGTCTGTTGATTAACAAAAGGAAAACTAAATATGACATCACAGTATGACACAAACAAGAACATGACATCACGTGAGCAGTGTTGTGTCATCATCACATTTGGTTTGTAATGTAAACTGTGTGTGTGGTACCGTGTTCTCCAGCTTCTGTCGTTCTCTCAGCTGTTGAGGATCCTGTAAAATAAACCAATCAGAGTCAGTTCAGCACACAGCTGATTGGTCACATGGTGTGATGATGGAGGGTTGTGACATTTAAAATGAGGAAAGTCAGAAGTTCTGCACCAACATTTTACTCTGAGTGACTGTTGACGTCACAGGACAAAGAGACACAGAGCTGTTCTACAACTCTGATTGGTCGGGAGCTGCTGAGGCTTGTGGGTAATGTAGAAGGTTGGTTAACATTCACCCTGCAGAGGATAATTATCTGACCAGAAAGCTGTGTGTGAGCAGGACCACAAGACCAGACTCCATTCATATTTTCACCAAATTAAAGATAAATACACCTCGTCCTCAAAGCCTCCAAAGAATCAGTATATTTTGTCACATTCAGGTGAAAACTGTGTTTGGATCATAGATCCCAGGTGACCCCTGACCTCTGGCTTGACTCAGAGGAAACTGATGATGAAGAGGAAGAAGAAGAGGAGGAGGAAGTTTTCTGTTGAAGGACATCAGGAATGGCAGTAAGCTGCAGACACAAAGAGGTTTGTTCTCAGTAATGACGTCACTGTGTGTGTGTGTGTGTGGTTCATATATAAAACCAGTGAAGGCTGCTGCTGCAGAACAGACGACAGTCATTGTGACTGATTGATCGGACGTTTCTGCATCGAGTTCAGCGTTTGTGAACTGTGACGCCCACATTCAATCTGACCAACAGCAAGCTGAGACTCACTGGACCACTACGACCTGCAGGACCTGGTCCTGAGTTGGACTACAAGTTGACCAAACAGTTGAAATGAGCTTCAACAATAATAATAATGTCTTATATTTAATATTTTGCATAATGAATACTTAATACTGCGTTCCAAGTACATTTACCTGAAAATACTATATATAATATAGTAACTATATATATACAGTACCAGTCAAATGTGTGTCCAAACATTTGACTGGTACTGTATATATATATATATATTTTTTTTATATTTATATATATATATATATATATATATTATGTGACTAATAAACTGATCAGGAATCAAACAGGATTCTTACAGGTGCAGCCTGGTTCTGATCCAGCAGACAAACCATCATCAGAAACATCCACATCCTGGAAACTAACTGGTCCAACTGGGAGAAGCAGGTCAGTCCTGATGGTCTGGGTCAATCCAGGTCTGGATCAGTTCTGATGGTCTGGATAAGTCCAGGTCTGGGGAGTCCTGCAGGTTCTAACTGAGTCTCGCTCTGATTCGTCTCTTTTATTGTCTCTTCAGCAGGAAGTGACCTGTCATCATCTCACAAACCTGAGCTGGGTTAGCCACCGCTACGCTAACTCTTGTCTGCTTCCTGCTAGATCGCGGAGTGAGTTTGAGTAAGCACTTTGTTTGGTTGTGGCGTCTCATTTTGATGATGTCGTACTGCTGACGTTTCCCTGGCGTGGGTGTGTGATGAGGCAACACTTTCTGGTTGCTATAGGAATGACTGATGGGACCGAGGAAGCCAAAGTGATATGGTCTCTTCCTGCGAGGAGGAGGAGGAAGAGGAGAGGCCATGTTTTCTTCACCTGGCATACTGGTTTGTGTCTGGGCTGTTAGCATCTGGGTTAGCCTCAGTGCTAACATCTGAACCTGCCTGCACCCTTTCTACACTAGCATCAGTGCTAGCTCCAGAGTCAGGAGGGTTTGTTCTGGACTCAGTGGTGGCAGTGGGTTTCATGCTAACAACAGATTCAGCAGCAGCTTCTGTGCTAGCATCATCATCTTCTTCAACACTCAACTCGCTGCCAATGTTTGTGTTAGCATCAGTGCAGAGGTAACATGCATGCTAGAAAGGCTAGTGCTATACAAAGTAGCAGTGGTGGGATCTGCTTCAATGCTAACATCGTTACTAGAATCAGTTGTAGCTTCTAAGCTTAAATCTGCCTCAGTGTCTTTTACACCGCTATCAAGTTTGGTATCCATGCTAGCTTTAGAGCTGGCAGCTATGCTTGCAGTGTTAGTTATGTAGTCTACAGTGGGGTTAGCTTCTCTGCTAATGTAAGAGTTAGCATCTGTAGGGACCTTGATGGAGGAGGCAAAACCTGACAGGACCTCCTCACTGCTGGAGCTGACTTCTGGACTACCGACTCCGGAGAGTCCTGGGCTGGACGTCGTCGAACCCACAGCCTGCTGTACACCAACAGATTCCTGACTCTCCTCAGAGCTGTCTGAGTTCAAACCAGCGTTCACCTGAGAGAAGGACCCGGCACTCTCCTTGGACACAGTGTCCTCTGGCAGGCTCAAGATTGTAGGTGCTACATCCTGATCTGGACTGACTGGGTTTAAACTAGCACTGTTATCTACTTGGATGGACTTACCAGAAGTGTCTTGAACCATTCACACCCTGGTTGCCTGAAAGCAGATCTACAACCTCCTGGATGGAGCGAAACACCTCCTGAAGTCTAGAACCCAACCCAAAACCGACCCTGTCCTGGTTGACTGAGCTCATTTTCTCTGAGCTTGAACTCTGGACTCCGGATCCAGGGTGAGTTTGTCAGCACCAAACGACTCCTGTTGGCTGCTGCTGGGACTCTGGTTATCTGGACTTAAAGTGATACCCTGCAGGTCTTGGTTCAGTTCAGTGACCTCAGAGGACAATGAGTTGCTAAAGTCATCAGAAACAGTTACAGTTGGCTGATTGTAGACCTCCCTGCTCTCTGTGCTGTTGTTAAAATCATCAAAGTCATCAAAAGCACTAAATTTCTGGCTCACTTTAGACTCAGTGGAGGTGTTAATAAAATAAAGTCCCATCGGAGGTGGTGTTAAAATCATCAACTTCCTCATCACAAAAGGCAAACATCGGTTCATCACTCATCATTTCTTCTGACGACAGGTTCTCCTCATCACTGATGATCATGGGATCATCGTACTCTGTCTTCATTGGCTGGCTGCTGGTTTCTGCCTCAGTGGGGAGAAGTGATGCCATTGGCTGGACGTCCTGTTTTTGTGTTCCTTCACTGCTGATGTCATCAGTGATGTCATCGCTCTCGCTGCTTGAGCTGTGTGATCTGGGAGCAAACAGACAAACAAACAAACAAACAAAATAAACAAGAAGAAGAGATGAGGAGACGGACTGATCGTCTTCCCCTTCCTCGTCCATCTGTCCCGCTCCCCTCCTTCTCTTCCTCAGTGATGGTGTGATGTTTGTTTTTGTGTCCTCGACCTCCACCTCAACAGTGGGCGGGGATTCATGTACAGTGGGCGGGGTTTATGGGGAGGCCACTCCCACTACCGGAAACGCAGCAGGAGGCTAGAAACACAACCAGGAAGTGGATTTTTGTGTTGATGTTTTTATTGAGCAGTCACACCTTTACTCTGCAGTCACTGTGTTACCTGCAGATCTTCATCAGAGGAAGAGGAGGAGGGTGTGTGTGTGTGTGTGTGTGTTTGAGTATGTGTGTGTGTGTGTGTTGTTTCTGGTCTGTTCTAAATCAGTGTGTTGAATGTAAAACACTGTTTATCTGCCAGAACCACAGACTGTAAATATAGACACAACCACACACACACACACACACACACATACACACACACATTGTGTTTGTCAGAGAAACATGATTAACGTTCAAACTGATATCAGAGGAAAACAAATGAAACACGTTGACAGTCAGAGGAAGTACTCAGATCTTTACTGCAGTACTAATACACACACTGTGTACAAATACTGTGTTCCTGCAGTAACAGTGTGTGAGTATCCTCAGTAAACTGTAGTTTTCAGTATTAAAGCAGTAAATGTCCAAAGGAAAAGCAGCAAAAATCACTTCAGCCATTCATTTCCTGTCATTGTTTAATGGACTGATCGATCAGCTGATTGATTAATGGCCTGATTGATCAGCTGTACTGTATAAACTTTCATTCAGAACTAAACGTCAGAGTTTATAAACTCTTCATGTGTAAAGGGACTAAAGCCGTCAGATACATGTAGGAAGTACAAAGTAAAGTACAAGTACTTCAACTGTACTGAAGTACTTGAGTAAATGTACTCAGTTACATCCTGAGTCTGAGCCTCAAACTCAATAACTGTTTCTCACCGGAGCTGAACAGGTCAAACAGCTGAGCAGGAACACTGCAGCATCTCTCCAGGTGTCTCCGGGTGTCTTCAGGTATTTCCAGGTGTCTCCGAGAGTTTCAGGTTTGTTCTTCTAGAAGAAGAGTTAGGGTTAGCCTAGCGTAGCACAATGACTGTGTGTCTATGGGATCACTTAGCATGCTGCAACATCATTCCATCTCATAATAACTCGGTCTGCAGAGGACATGAACACATTATTGATAACCTGTTTCTGATGATCTGATTGGTTCTCACCTGGTGGGAGGAGCCAATGACGACTAAAGAATTAATCTACAAAGAAAACACTGCTGGACTGATCTGAAGTCAGGACAAGAAACAAGACCAGAACCCAAACCTCCTCACCTCCCTGTCTCTCTGGTCCCTGTCTCTCTCTCTCTGACTCACCTTACAGATCAGAGGCCACGCCCACCTCACCTTGAAAAAAAGTTATATTTTGGGAGAGTTTTGCCCGGCGACAGAAAAATGTTAATTTTTAGGTTTGTGGAGAAATGACAAACTTCATATGTACGAGTGTGTGTAGTCAAACACACACACACACACACACACACACACACACACACACACAGAGCTATATGAGGACTACATGGCACAGAGTGACGCTGTGTTAACATGCTGAGCTGTTTCTGTCACTCAGCCTCAGGTGAGCCCACCTGTGGCCTCAGGTTAGATCAGATCAGATTTGGAGGCAGTAAGTTTTGGGGTTCACTGAGACTGGCAGTAAGTGTAAAATGTAAAAGTGTGTTATAGCGCCACCATGAGGTGATCCCATAGTTCAGTGTTACCTGTGGTGTTTGGGGTCTCGGCTGTGATCAGCAGGTGTGAGGGAGACCTGAGGCCTGGACTACGAAGCAGGATTTGCGGTTAGCGAGATAACTTCAGGTTCAACTCTGGGTTTTCAGTACTACGACGGTGGTTCACTTGTTACCGGGGTAAATCGCCATGGTAACTGATGCTGCACAGCAAACCTGTTCGAGATAACAGATCAACGCGTACTAAAGCCCCGCCTACTGACCAATCAGGTCTCTTGGAAAATGACATCACCAATAGAAAAGAAGTGCAGCTCGGTACGTGGATCATGAGAGGAACTCTGTTTATCTGAGAGATAGTTTATAGTATCTGTGTCGTCCTACAACAGAGACTGACTGAAGCACTAAAGCTTTGTACTTATAAGAGATGAATGTAAGCCTATTTACTCTAAATTATGTTTTTATATTTATTTATTTTGTCCGTTTGACACCGCCGGGGCTGCAGCTGGAAGAATCAGGCTAAAATTGTCAAACACTCCATAAGAACATCTAAGCAACACATTAACTTAATGTAATACTGCTGACGGGGCAGTGATGTTATCAGCCTGTTAATTTACGCTTCACACAGTCGGGTTTTTTACCAGCTGTCCTTCCTGCATTCAGCAGCTGCAGCCGTGTTGCTTTCAGCCTGGATGATGTTTAACGTCTTCGTATTTCTCTAATATTACAGTTTGCTCTTCGTTTGTAAAGTATGCCGCTCTGCTGCCAGCACACCTGTCATGTTTGTGATTGGTCACATGCTGCAAACCCCGCCTCTTTCATGTGAACATGCTGATTGGGAAACCCTGGGTTGATTTATCGAATTGATAACCAGCGTCGTGTGACCGCTTAGCGGGATCGCTGTTGTTCGGCTCAGTGAAGCCAGATAACGAAAAGAGATCCTGGGTCTGTTGAACTTGCTTCGTAGTACAGGCCTCTGGTGAAACACCTGTTTCTGTCCAGGTTTGTTTTGTTCTTCTTTAAGCAGCGCGGCTCTGTAGCTCCAGGATTAGCTTAGCTTAGCACAAAGACTGGAAGCAGGGGGAAACTGTTAGCCGTGTTTGTCTCCTGTCTCTCTGCTTTAACCTTAAAACACAGCAGAGTATTTTACTGCAGTACAAGTAGAGATACTCTGTGACCTGTCAAAGTACACAAGTATTATCAGAAAAATATAATCAAAGTACTAACAGTAAAAGTACTCGTGCAGAATAATAGATATTATTGGATCATAATTATTGATTCATGTGTTCATCAGTTTAACATTAAACACGTCATCATTTATCAGCTGATTCTATTTTGTGTGAAATGATCAGATAAATTACTGCAGCAGCAGTATTAACGGAAATACTCGAGTAAAGTACAAGTACCTCAAAAATGTACACTAAAAAAAACAACTTTTAAGATTTACTTGATTAAATCCTCGTAACAATTTGTAAAGTAAATTTTACTGCTGCAATATAAATTACAAATTACTTGCCAGTTTCAAGTAAAATGTACTAAACTTAACATTCATGAAGACATTAAGTACATGTTACTTAATTATATTAAAGTTAAAAGTTATTTAAACAAATTAAGTAAAGTCAATTAATTTTTTAGACAGGAACGTTGATGTCATCAAAATATTAAGTAAATCTTATATATGTGTAATGTTACCTTTATGAAGTAAATAAGTACATTTTATTTTATTTTTTGTGTTTGACATTTTCAGTCACTTATTTGTATTGTTATATTACTCTAATTATGTAAATGTTGCTAATTTTCTTTTAATAAATAAATGTTACCAAATGTAATCCTTTTCTTAATGTACTTTTATCACAAATCACATAACTAAAATACAACTCAACTGAATCTTTATTTTTTCTAAAGTAAACAGTCACTACCAGCCTTGAAACAAGTATTCAAAGGTGTTTTCAATAAAACCTCTGATCTTTTATTATTACAACTATGTAAAATTAACCCTGTGCTATTTGGCTTCACATCAGGAGATTTCCCCACTGAATGGTGTGAGAGAGACTAGAGCCCTTATTTCAAACAGAGAAATCTCAGTAAATAAATGAAATAATAAATGTAACTGTGGCATGAATGGAATTAATCAGCAACACATGCATAACCTCACTGATGACTGAATGTTCATTAAGCTTGTTCTGTAAAACAATTCAATTTCCATTCACAAACATGAACTCATTCAGAAATCAGAAATATAAAATTAAAATATCACCGCTAAATATGAGATTCTACACTATACAGTGCATTTCAAAATGTTTTTTTCCACCCAGTGAGCCATAAAATATTGATGGGGATATCCCATGACAAAAAACCCCAAAACAATTTAAACCTTACAGTCTTCTCAAACAGTGCAACTGCAAAATTCAAACTGGCACTCCGTACAAGCACAATTTAAGTATTCCATTAAAACGATTGATCAACAGCTAAAAGGTGTTAACAGTTCTAGTTAAAAAATAAAATGTAAACTTTCCTCTTTTCCCTGTCTGTGATAAACATCAATGAACAGGTGCCATAGTTAGTATAGTAAAGAACATTTTAGACAGCTTCCAACTTCCTGTGCATCAAACCTTCTTACAAAAAGCAATTTGTTTTTTAAATTCACGAAGTTCTGGCCATATTTCACAACATACAGTCTTTTGAAGAGTCAAAGCAGAATAAGGCTACAAGATGCTGTATGTGAGCAGCAGGTCCAATGGAGCTGACAGTGTCTTAGCAAGTTGTTCCAGTCATTTACAAGATGGAGAAGTGAGTTGGGATGTACCAGCAGCTGAGACTGCACACTACCTGCCATGATGATGCATTCAAGACAGCAACTTAATGCCATCCAGGTCCAGGAAAAGTTTCTGAAACACCTCAAAAGTGTAGCGCAGTGTTGGGGGGTATGCAATGTTGAGCACATAAATGAGACCCATAAGCAGTGTGCAAGCGTTAGCAGCATTACCACATCTCATTGCCTTCAAGGAGGATCGATACATCAACTGGATCCTCTCCATCAGAACCACGGATGACCAGGATCTCGAGGATGTGTTGAGTGGCATCAATGCGTCTGTCCTCCTGCATAACATTTACAAGAAAAAATAAAAAAATAAACATAGAATTGCTTTAATTATTCAAAGTGACTTCATTATCAGGGAAGAATGAACACGTGCTGAGAGCTCAAATCTGTTACACTGAGCCAGTTTTAGTAAAACATTTGTCCTTCTCTTCAAAATGACTTGCTCTATTACTTTAGGGTTAACTTATGGCTTAAAGTTTTAATGTGTAATCATTTAAATGTAAATGTCATTAAAAAAATAAAACTTTACCAGGCAGTCTTCAAAAAGTTCCTCTTCTTTCTCGCCAAGATACAGTATGAGGCTTCACGTCTCAATGCTTTGGTTCTGTGAACAGAATATTGTGTCATTATTTATACACAATGAGCTGCCAGATGAGAAGACATGAGCATGCATGTGAAATCAGCGTACAGAGCAAGAGCCATGTGTAGAAAGAGGCATGGAGGCTACAGTGCAAGGATTTGTGCTATATTTGAGTATGCATGGGGCAGTGTGTGAAAGAGACAGTAGGTCCATCTCTCATCTCCGTTTGTCCAGAGGTGGCCTCAGCTTAGTTCCCACCACACCTCCCTTGGCCTTCATCAGGCCAAGAAGCTTTGGTGTGTAGCGGTCAAGTCTGTACATGAAGCTCAGCTCGTAGTTAGACAAAAGATTCACGAGTACAATGTCAGGAACAGGGCCAAATATTCTGATGCAAAGTGAAAGGAGTGTAAATTCTGTAGAGGGTGTTTTAAACCCTGTAGATATTATTGGTGGAAAGAACAAACACTTAATGTTCAACTCAAAGAGGAACACTAATTTACCTTCCAATTTTAACTTTGAGAGAAGTACGTTTCAAGTTCATTCACATTCACCTACCTCAGCTTCATAAAACAAAGCGGGCCGTCTCGTTTTAAAGTCATCAGCAGCTGGACTGCCACTCACAGCTTCAAGCCTTCGATAGGAGAATGTTTTGGCCATCTCTTCTTGAATCACTTAGTGTTGTTCTTCTTCTGTCGCTCCATCTCCAGACTGTTTCTCCACTTGGATATGGAGGAAGGTAGTTCACCTCTGCTCTCCTCGCTCTGCTCTTCTTCTCACCAGAGTTCATTTTCAAGTTGATATCAAGCTCAGGACAAGGTATTTCACGCCTTCTCATTTTAGAACGGTAATTAGCCATCTTGTATTTAAGACGCTGCTGCCACCCACACATGCCTGAAAATGAGCTCCTTTAGGCAGGGATGCTTTAGTAACAGAGCTTCAACTAATGCCTGTATGTGAAGACCAGTGGGATAGGCAGTGTGGTAAAATATTGCTTCAGCAAGTTTCTCAAGTATATCAGAGTTCACCATCAAGGTGGGTATCACAAAGTCAGTTGGCCACGGTCCTGATCGATACTCTGGAGGCTGTGGCAAAATGATGGTGTCAGATGAACTAAGTGAAGAACTGTCATCCAGGGAAGACCGATCCAGTGACACTGGAGGGGAGGAACCAGTCCATGTGAGAATAACAGAAGGTTCTGTTTTAACTAGTTCGATTGTGTCTTTGTTCTTAACCAAATGTGTTGATGTTAGTGAAGAATTGGTCAAAGTCTTTGTCCATGTACGTAACAGTAAAACTCTCTTGGAGTTGAAAATGGTCCTGTGCAGCTTCCAAAGGTTCCTGTACTGTGGATGAGACTCCATCTGGTAATGTTAACTTGGGTCTCTTCAGTAACAACACACAGCAGAGTGGAGGCAGACATCATCACAGCCTCAGGCAAGAGAAAACAAATAATATATTGATGAATGATTAATGCATGCTCAGACAGATCAGAAAAAATATACAATACATATTTTTTTCAAACAAGTTTCAATCTGGAATAAATACACAAACAAGTCCTGACGAAGTGTTACATAACAATGACACACAAGCCGGTGTCAAACAATTTAAAGTGATACTTTACCTGACTGACAAGTCTGTTTTAGAGAAACCATTCGATCGCCTTCCACTGCAGAAGTAGCCAACGGCTATGTGTCAGTGAGCTGTGACTGCTCAATTACTTTGACTGCTTGTGAACTCCAAGCTGTCACGAACAACAATGATTTGCAGTATTTCAGCTGGTGGGGCAACCCACCAGTGGAGCCATATACCAACATCATGCCAATACCGTAACTGGTTCCCTGAAACTCTTATTTGTCAAAATGAACAACTGTTTCTTCAGGAAATGTCTGTGACAGAAATTATTGTATGTTCTCATTTACAACTTCCAACATCTTTGATACAGAGACAGCCATGGAGACAGTAAGCGATCGTGGACTGGTGTTCAAAATGTTACGGAAGCTGCTTGTCTGTCTCACTGTCTTCTTAAAGAAAATCAAATCTCATTGTCCATAAGGACACTAGTGGGTCAAATGCTTTAATGAGCTGTGGGTAATGCTCTACAAATGGTCCTTGTGGAAAAACACTGTTAAATCTCAGCAATCAGGCTATCTAGATAACCACTGCTTTCATCTGTGTGGGAGGTGACATAACCAACTCAACATCTTTCAGTGTCATCAACAGCTGCCATGCCTGTTCCTCATCCTGTACTTTGGGGCCAATCATAAGTGGAAGCAGCCTCAGTAGGCACCTCCGATGGTTTTGCGGAGGCCAAAAGGTTGGTGGTATACCTCGTCCTGTCTTTCCACTTATATGGGAACTGTTTAATGATTCTATTGAGCTCTTCAAGAGAGAAATACTTTTTCTTTATCAAGCTATCTAAACACAGTGCCAATTCCACAGGTACAATACCCTCAAGTAAATCATGCAGTCCATCAGGAGGGTAACCTGTTGTCACATGAAAATGATTTAGTCTTTGAGTAAGTGCACAATGCCTTTTAACTCCACAGCTATGGGAATTAGCCAGTGTTGCTTCAACATCCAACTGATGTTGCCTTTTTGTTCTACCAGGGAACCCTCATGTCCTGACTTCAAGAACCTGAAACTTGGGCCGCTCTCCCACACAAAATCTGCAAATGAATGACCCACTGAAACTTTCAACAAATCCCCCGAGTGAGTGGACACCAAGGTTATCAGCAATCACAGAAAATACGGTGCCCTTGATGATTTTTCCCAAACAGGGCACAAAAAGACCATCCTCTTCAAAGCTTTTCAAATCACTTAATAATGGCACTAGCACTCGAGGATATCCACATTTCTTCACATCATCTGCCTTACACAAAACAGCTAAGTAAATAGATGATAATGTAGACCTTAATACAGATCAGATCAGCCAACACCCAGCAGACACCTGTTACCTTCTTACGAGAGGTTCAAAATCATCAGAGTAGAAGTGAAAGTCTCAACTCATCTCCAGATAGATTTCCTTGAAATGGGAACCATCACGAAAACTAGTATACTGACATGAAGAACCACAAAGTCTTGAACTCTTAAAACACCTATTTCTCAGAATTTGTGACAAGGATTGCTAAACTGGTTTATATTGGAATGTCTTTCCCTCTTTCACATCGAGTATATACTCTAACGGTTCAACAATAGAGAAATGTTCCTTCACGTACCTATTTCTCAGGTATGCTGTGCCAAGAGGACCTTCTTCACTTAAGGCTGCACTCAGAGGATTTAACTGCTAATGCTATTTACCAAGTCTGTGATCACCAGTTCTTCAACAGTGCAGTTATGGATTTCTAATGTGTTTTTGACAACAGGTCCAGATGCTGAACAAGTAAGAACTGAAGCTCCTCTACAATCTCGTCTATACATCTGCTAGGCACACTGAAGATGCAGTCTAATCTAAGTAATAAGGAGCCGAGCTTATCAATAATTACTTTAACTAAATCTCTTTGACAAGTGTTTCATCAGAAGTAACTTCACTTTCATCTACCAACCAACTACTATCTTCTGTTGCCTGACTTGAATACGTCTGAAATACAGTGAGGATTGTGCTTCCTTCGTATATACATATATATATATATATATATTAGTACTGTAGCCACAACCTTTAAAAACACAGTTTCGTGCTTTTTCAGGTGCACTCCAATATGTTCTAAATATTTCCTCTCTGTGTGACAACTATACCAATTGCATACGAGACATTAAATGATTTGCCCAACTGTTCAGTGTGAGTATGATCTCTAGACAAATGTGTGCAAAGTGCAAAACCTTTAAATGAACAAGGGCAGTCTGAGTACAAGCAAGGTAGTGACCGGCCGGTGTGTAAATGTTATATATTATATATGTTATATATAATGCTTTAAGAGCTCTAAACGTTTTGATGCCCTGAAACTGTCATTTTTGCAGGACCATCTCATAACATGGGAGGCCGACTGTTTCTCCTGATGAGACGAGCGGTGACACCCGTCAATCTGTTCTCCTCCCTCGACCTCGACTGGCCGCCGCAAGTAATATTAATACAAAAACAATGTGTTAAAACAATGATGTAACACATTGAACCACAATGTATATTACATTACACAGTGAAGAACACGGAAAATGAACAACATTAATATTATCTCATGCATACATAGATTTCTACTTGCCTGATTGAGACTGATGTTGCAGTGTTAGTCCAATCATTCGTCCTACCTGGCACTCAGTTTACACTCCACTGGCTCTACATGTGATGCCTCAACTCACTGCTGTTCTGCTTCCTGCTGATACAAACATGTTTCTAAGAGTAACACATTACACGTGATCTCACACTTGTTTGAATAATAGAAATGTTTAAATGATCAGTTAAGTTAAATGTACTGATAAAAAGCAGGACAATAACTGATTAGAAGGCAGTATGCTTTGAAGGGTTGAACTCTGTTACATTTTTAGTTAAGGATGGTCACTAGTTTACTAATCTTAAACTTATCAATACCGAACTGAATACTTAATTTAAGTAATATGAATTGCGTCCATAATGTCATTAAACACACCACAAACGATTGATTGACCTTCCTAGCATAGCAAAAGGATGGCAAACAAATACAGAAAAGGCATACACACCCCTAGCAGCATGTTTCACATAGCTAATATACATCATGTTAACAGTTAACCAACATTAAGAATTTTAAATGATTAACAATTATTTTTATATATAATATATATATAATATTTATTTATTTAATGTTATGCTCTGTTGCTTCAGCAAAGCATCTCCACTTCAATCAGCCCCTCATCCATACCGTCACTGTTAACATTTTTATTAAATTAACTAAATGTTTATGTTACTTATCAAACCAATGTGCACGTTTAAGTGTTTACTGCACACAACCGAATTTAGCACCAGAGGCGAAGATGCTAACGTTAGCTCTGCTGCTAGCCTAACAGTGCTAGCGGGAAGATTCAGGCTACATTTACACCGCAGGTCTCGCTAAAAACGGAAAAGAGCGTCGGTTATCAGTCATATAAATCTAAATTAACGTTCCCATTACTCACTGACAAACAGTCTGAGTTTAACCACCATCAGCCAGCCTGGCTAGTTACGGCGGGAAACACCGCATTTCCTCTCTCCTGCTTTTGACTAAATTACCTTCCTTCTCTTTTGGAACTTATATACCTGAAGTTTTATACAAGTGAAATAACTAGTGGAGCTTTCCGGTATAGTTATGTTACATGATTTTATTTTCTAACATGAAGGTTAGCTGCTAATTAGCTAACACTACTTTAGCTAGCTTAAAACGTTATTTATATTGTAAATAAAACATATTGTAAATCACCATAAATTCACGTTACGGCATCACGCAAACAGGAATCAAAGTACCAAAATGTACAAATCTAAAACAGAAAGATAAGTACTTACTTCCATCACACCTGAGATGCTGCACCTGCTGCACCTCCCACAAACTTCACCCATCTCTCCCCTCGTCTGCCGTGTCCAAAGGCGCATGCGCAGATTCAAATTCACTGTACTTCAGTGATCAGTTCAGATTAAAATGTACTTAGTATTTTTAGGTTTATGTTCAACGACTACAAAACATTAAAATAGTATGATTAAATGTATAGTAAAACGTACTTGTCCCACACAGTTAATTTATTACATGAATAAAATATGTATATATTTAAAAATGTACTTAAGAAATTCTAGTTCTCACTGATTCTTAATAAAACAATGTAGAACTTATGACAGTTAATTTGATATATTTTACTCTACCAAAAGTTTTTCAGTGTACTTGTGTCCATCACTTCTTCTTCTCTTTATCTTTTTATTTATTAACAAAGTGGAACTCGCAGCAGATTTAATATTCAAATGATAATAATATAATATATAATAATATAATATATAATAATAAAGATAAAACAACACAAAGAAATAAAAGTATAATTTTCCTGAGTGACATCACAGCTGTGGTTGGGGGCGGGGCTATCACCTGTCTGTCAAACCTTCTTCTGTTTCCTCCACTTCAGTTTGACAGACAGGTGACAGTTTCCCACAATCCTCCTCTCCTGCCCCCCCACCTTCTTCCTCCCTGATTCCCTTCATCTTTCCCTCCTTCCTTTCCTTACCCCCCTCCCTCATTGCTTCTGTCCTTCCTTGTTCTCTCAGCTCGTTCACACCTGCTGACAACACCTTTCATGTGAGCGGTGACGTCATCGTCTCTGTGTCACCTGGTCTGTGGAGCTTCAGGTGTGAAACCTCTCCTTGGGGGGGGTTCCTAAAAAGCAGTGGCATTAAATCAATCAATTTCTTCAAAATAATAAAATAAAGTAACTAAGTACATGAATCAAGTACAATTCTGAGGTACTTGTACTTTACTTGAGTATTTCCATTTTATTTTATACTTCTGCTCCACTGCATTTATCTTTAGATTATTAATAATACATATAATCAGTTAGGATGTATCAATACAGACTGCATTGATCTTTATTGAAAGTATATATAGTATTAATATTTTGATGCTGATATTTTTGTACTTAAGTAACATTTTGAATGCAGGACTTTTACTTGTAACAGAGTATTTCTACACTGTGGTATTAGTACCTGTACTGCAGTGAAAGATCTGAGTACTTCCTGTGATAATAATATATAGAAGTATTTATTTATTGATTATCTGTGTGTGTGTGTGTGTGTGTGTGTGTGTGTGTAGTTAACAAAGAGCGACAGACAGGCAGAGAGCGACAGACACATTCCTTCACAGCAGTCTGTCGCCCTGCGTCAGGCCCCGCCCCTCTGATGACTGACAGATCAGCCAGCCAATCACAGCCCGGAGGGGGCGTGTCCTCCGTGTTTCTTCCAGAGCTGGAAACTTGAGTCCCGCTTTTGTCTCAACTTTCCTCCGCAGAGTTCCTGAACTTCCAGCACCGGAGCACCGGAACACCGGGAGCCCGGACGGTCTGGATCCACCTGCTCTGTCTGTGTGTGTTTTATCTCTCTGTGTTGTCCCTGTGTGTGTGTGTGTTTCGGGAGCCCCCCCCTCCAGCCGTCCCACCGAGCCCTCTCCGCTCCCCAGGCCGCCTCTCAGAGCTCCTCTCCCGGCCTCGGGGGCAGCCGCGCCCCGCTCTTCTCTTCTCTGAGGACAGAGTAGAACCAGAGGAGACAAAGTGACGGGAGAGTGGCGGCATGAAGAGACCAGGGACCCGTAAAGAGGAGTGAAGTTCCAGGAGACCCGGAGCAGCTGGAGGACTGTTTCTCCTCTTCTTCAGCAGTTTGGGCTGCGAGGCGTCCATCTTGGAAAGTTTCTCCACCATGTGAAGGATTCCTGCTCCTTCACGCGGATTCATTAATTAATATTCTGAACAAAAGTCTGATTTGGGATTTTTTTTTTGGGGGATCTTCGGCTCCAATGAGGCGCGCGCGTCCGACTGAGAGCGGGCCCAGCTGACGGTCACTGATCAGAGATCGATAGGTCTGATCGGCTCTGGAGTAACGCGGGGACTGACCAGGGTTCGGGTCTGGATTTGGTGGTTCCGGGGATGATGGAGGGTCTGCGGGCCCCTGTGGCCCCGGGACGGGCCTCCTCCTGCGGGCTGCCGCTGCTCCTCCTCCCGCTGCTCCTGCTGACCTGCTGCGGGGCCGAGGAAGGTAAGCAGACAGGTTTGTCCTCTATCTGCTGCCGTACTGATCAATACAGCTCAGGATACACCAGCGGAAACGATTAATCGATTAGTTGATCAGCAGAAAATGAACCTCCAACTATCATTAATACTTGATTAATCATGTCTAAAATATGAAGTTCTCTGTTTTATATCACAGTACTTTTACCTGTCATGATGTATTTTGACACAGTATTTCTACTTTTACTGTAGTTTCTCTTCAGATGTCTCGTTGTGTCTGAATGAGAAACACAGCTTCAGTTCACTGATCAGATGAATTGATTATCAGAAATGTTAATCTGTTGATCAATGAAAGACTCCTTGTTTTAGCTGAAATGTGAATGAGGTTCTTTACAGAAACTAAAGGCTGAAACTGAAGAGTTTTCAGGGTTTTTTGAATGGAGTTTGGTGGAAATACAAAATAAATTCCAGGAATGAACGGTTCCTTTAAAGAACGAGGAGGGGGAGTCTGGTTCTGTGGTTCTGTGGAGGGTCTTTAACTCTGCAGGTGGAGAACGTTTCATGCATTCCTGAAGGATCCTTACAGAACCACAACATAAAAAAGTGTCATTTGGTTTCAAAACTTTTCTCTTTTTTATCTAAAGTTCACTTAAGTGTTGAAACAATAAGTTGATTAATCGATTGACAGAAAATGAATCGCCTATTTTGATAATTGATTATCGTTAAAGTCTTTTGTTGAACAGAAATGTAAGGAACATTTGCTGGTTCCAGGTTCTGCAGAGGAGGGTTCACTTCATATTCTGTTGGTCAAAGAAACACGTCGCTCTCTAAGAAAGTTCCATTGACCTTTTCACTGATTTTACTGATCTAACACACACACACGCACACGCACACACACACACACACAAACACACACACACACACACGCACACACACACAAACACGCACACACACACAAACACACACACACACGCACACACACACGCACACACACACGCACACACACAAACACACACACACGCACACACACAAACACGCAAACACACAAACACTCACACACACACACACTAGAGTTGACAGTTTTCAGAA
>VMKM01003771.1:0-29111 GCA_008360985.2 Macquaria ambigua | reverse complement strand
GAGAGGAGAGGAGAGGAGGAGAGAGGAGGAGAGAGGAGAGGAGAGGAGGAGAGAGGAGGAGAGAGGAGGAGAGAGGAGAGGAGACAGGAGGAGAGAGGAGAGGAGAGAGGAGGAGAGAGGAAGAGAGGAGGAGAGAGGAAGAGAGGAGAGGAGAGGGGAGAGGAGAGAGGAGGAGAGGAGAGAGGAGACAGGAGGAGAGAGGAAGAGAGGAGAGGAGAGGAGGAGAGGAGAGGAGAGGAGGAGAGAGGAGAGGAGAGGAGGAGAGAGGAGAGACAGTGTCAAACTGTAAAATCTTTAAAATGATCAGTTATTTTAGACATGTTACAGGAATATTAAACAAATATTAAATGAAAATTACATGTATTATATTATATATGTATTAGATGAAAAAGTAGCTTGAAGCAGGATAAAGATATAATAGAAACATCACAGAAAGCCATTAAAAAGTCTCAGTAAACTCATTACTGACTCACAGCGGATGTATTTGTGTATTTGTGTATTTGAGTGCTTTCTACTGGACTTTCTACTCAGACCTGTTTACAGCTGCTGTGTGTGATGAAGGTGATAACTCCTCACATACAGCAGCTAGTCGTCCTCTGCAGCCTCGCTCTCATTAAAACGTCCTTAGCAACAGCGGTTGCTAAAGCACAGGGATGTTGTGAGGACCTTTGTGTGTGAGAGGAAAGTAGGACAGAGCTCAGACTCTGCTGCTCTGCTGCTTCAGAGTGGTGACTGGGCCAAACACAGCGTGACTCATCCCTTTAATACGCTCCCTAAACCTCCAAACCACTCGCTGTCATCGCCTCAGCTGCACTGTGAAGTGTCTGTCCCTAAATATCAACCAGTACACCTGTTAGAAACACCTCCTGCTGGTCTGGATCCACATTTGATGGGACATTTGGACTTATTTTTATTAAAACTTGTACATATGTATATATTTTTATATGAACAATGGATCTAATGACTACTAAACTAATATGAAAGGGGTCGCTCATTGATATCGCTTATTTTAACTTGTTGTTTTGGTGTTATGGCAGGAGAAACACATCCTTTAACCTGAACCAAAATAACTCACCTGTACCCTCACAGCATTACTAATCATAACGTGAATAAAAAATGATTTAATCTTAAACCAAATAAGACTAAAAGTATGTAGTCAGGCTATACGTTCGTTACACACTAAACACTTTTGTTGCAGTGGATGGACTAAAAATGTAAACAAATTGTAATGTTTGTTCAGAGGAAAGGTCGTGTAGTTACCTAAATCATCTGCACGGGGGCCATTTTGTTACATCTAAGGCTCAGCTGGTGGGGTTCAGCTCTGCACTGTCAGGCAGCGGTCGGTCATCAGTCTAATTATTGACTTTGTTAGGTTTATTCCACATGTCGGCTCTGGCGGATGCAGCATGTCCACTCGCATCTCCGTCAGGACTTTCTTCTTCTTCTTCTTCTTCTTCTTCTTCAGACACATTTCAACACAGTTAGGAGTCGTTTTCTATATAGTGGACATTAACATTCCTTCTCCAGCTTCAGAAACAAACAAAAAAAGCTAGTTTTGCAAAATCTACATAAAGACAAAATCAATAACAAATGAAATTCATTGTTAATTTTTAATTTTCATGTCGATTGTCAATAAATACAAGCTTTCATTTACATTCACAAGTGGATTTCACACTTCAAAGGTGCGAGCTGTTGTGTTAGTTACAGTTCTGTTTAAATTAACATGTTAGCTTCATGCTAATATTAGCATTAACCTGGAAGAACAGCTGAGTCTGACAGAAATCAGTCATTAGTTTTAGAGTTTGAGTCATGTTTGACAAATGGAAACATTGATGTGTTGGTGATGCTCGAGGAAAAGGTGACCAGAGTTATTAGGATTTACATCATTTACATCATTATTCCAGTAGCTGTTGAAGTATCCCAAATATTAGTTGGAAGTGTTGGACTGACCAGATATAACCCTAACTGATCTCTTTTATTATGTCTTTGTCGTTAGTGGACGTCATGCATGATGTAAACTGGTAACGAGGACTGATAATTGGTTTTCTTGTTGTCTCCTGTGAAACGTCCAGAGGAGAAACTTGAATCTTGTTTTGTGGGTCAGTTTTTTTACAGCATGCTGTAAACAACCTGCGATGGTCTTTTACCATTACACGGGTGAAATTATGATTTACATAACCAAAGCCGGCCTGAGAGAGCTCAGCGGAGCGCTGACCTCCTGGTACCTCCTCAGACTCCACGTGGCCGAGCCAAGACCTGATTTCAGATGTGAAAAACAAAGAACTTAGACAAAACAGGAGGAACTGGAGTCGTTCTGGGTTTTCTGTCAAACTCATCATCAGTGAATTCTCTAAGCAGGCCAATCACTGATCTGTTTGGGCTGAGCTTTCTAATCCAATCCTGACGGGGTTGTTGACCTTTTGAATTCTCCAGGTTGAATCAAGGAAAAGAGGCTTTGCAGGTTGTGTAACTTGGTCGTAAAACTGTTCAGACATGAGTAAAGGGCAGGAGCTGCACGTACACAAACAGCTGATGAAGCTTCCAGCAAATGATCTATAAATATCTCAACGTCTTTCCTCCATCATTGATCCATCAAGACACTATTCATGATCCTAACAACACGTAATAATTCATTTTCAGTGAGGAGAGAGTGTTCCTGATGAAATATAACGTTTCTGCAGGTGCTTTCAGGTCAGAAGACACCTGCTCGTTCCAAATACTCAGGTGGAGGATTTCCAATTTCAGACATCATGTGAAGCTCATGATTGGCTGTTGCTACCTGCCGTTCTCTGAGGGCCAATCAATGAAGCCAGCTGTTTCTATTATTCTGTAAAAATTACTGATGGAGCATCAGCTCCTCTTCTGCAGGGGTCCCCTGAGTTTGTGCTAGAAGAGGTCAGGATGGTACATGCTAACAGGGAATTATTCAATTATTAAATATATATAAATATATATCTAGCTTAGCAACATTACAAACAACCCAAACTGCTGCAACACGAGAGCCAGTAAATCTGCAACAATACCTGCTGAAAAAAACAGTGTTATGTTTAGGCCGATGGTTTTTAAGAACACAAATGATTAATTGAGGGAATGATCTGTAATTTTAGGACAGGAAACTGTTTATATAAACTGTCCCTCTGACACAAGTCTCTCCGCTACAAACGCTAACGTGGACATCAACACGAGGTCGACATGTTGTCACAAATGTCTCCAACAGTAAAAACTAAAACACACGGTGAACGTGGTCATGCATTCAGGTTTGTGTTTAGGTGTTAACCAGTGTGTGTGTGTGTTTGTGTGTGTGTGTGTGTGTGTGTGTTTGTGTGTCACGTCATTAGTGTTTCCAAGCGCAGCAGAATCAGATATTTATAGCTGCACTTGCTAGCGAGAAGGGAAATCAATACTTGGAGCCGCGAGCAGCAAAGAATATTGGCTCGACCCTTTCCACTCGCAGCCCGCGCACACACACTATAAATACTACCATTCACACACACACACACACACACACACACACACACGCTTAATGAATGATTGCCCCCATGACTTCCTCACCTAAAAGCTAAACAGTAGAATAATCTCATTATTAAAGACTTTTATTTTGTTAGTCACGTCAGCGAAGCAACAAAACAGAGAAGAATCAGTTTAAAATCCCACATGGAGAGAGAGCTGATCTCTGAATATATTGATCTGTGACATAACACACATTACAGTCCAATAATAACACCAATACGTGGTACTACAAGTTCTGAGGACACTCTGTCATCATTACAGGAGTTTTATTCAGTCTTTTTATATTTCTGACATTGGACTAACACTCTCATCCTGAGCTTCACTTCCTGAGTGAAACAGTGATATAAAACATGATCTCATGCATCCTGACAATCTCCTGACGAACACGCCGGCAGCCATGATGGAGGTAAAAGCAGATCATTGATCAGGTGTTGCTAGGCAAAGAGCTGTGGTCCTCTTTGTCCACCTGTCAGTCAGCAGGAAGGTCGGAAATAAAAACGTGACATATTTGAGAGAAATTTGGTGGAAAGGAAAGAAGAAGAAGAACTGAACATGTTTTGTTGCATAAAGTATTTTATTGAAAAACGCTGTTTTGTTTCTCTTTCAGTGAAGTTTTGCAGGTGAACCAGAACTCTGTAAGTGCTGCTGAAGTTCAGTGTTTAGTACATTAGTACACATTACTGCATTCAGGAAAGACAGTGCAGTCTATTGTGAATGATTTGAGGTAATATATTGAAGAAGGGCACTTTGGGTCAGTTACGTGGAGCATCCAACCTGAACTGTAAGGGACCCTTACGTAAAACCTCATCTGGACAAACAGCTTTTTCTGCAGAACTTAAACCGGATCCTCACTGGGATCATTTTAAAGTGAGTCTTTGAAGAGGGATCATGTAGTCGTGAATGATCTGGTGTTTCTTGTTTTCTGGTGCGTTATTGTATTAGTTTGTGTCCTGTAATGTTTTGTTGTCTGTATTTTCTTGTTTTGTGTTTTGAATGAATGTACCTGACTCTGTGTTTTGTTCTGTCTCTTGTGTTGCTGAGTTTTATGTATTTTAAGCACTGCAAATTAGCTTAAGGCTATAAATGCTGTGATGTGTGGTGTTGGTTTATGCTACATACTTAAATAAACATTTAATAAATTATTGATCAAATATTTACCTCCAACTCTCAACAGACTTGTTACCATATATTAGATTTAAGTAAACTGTTTTTGCACTTTAATTTTGAAGGTTAGAAGCTTAAACTGGCAGACCTGCCAACCTGTACGCGTTTTGGCATCAAAGTACGCTGGTACGATTTATCTCTCTAAAGTACGCAACAAGCTGGTGACGCCTTGTGCGTTTGACCAACTGTGCAATACTCAAGTCTAACAGCAAGAGGCAGCAGCAACACGCCAACGAGCATCTAGCCTGCCGAAAAGTAAAAGAAGAAGAAGAAGAGTTCGACCAATAATATCGCCGGATTCGTTCCCGTCGCCTTGATTTGATTAACAAAAGCGTAATGTCATTTCAAGAGACAGTAGCTAGGATCCGCAAATCGACAGCAACACTCCTGGCCTTGATTTTATCCCTCTGGTTCCCCTCCCCAGTCCACTTCCTCTTTGAACTCCTTTGCTAAGGTAAACGGACTGGGCGGTGGGGGGGTGAACGTTGTGAATTGAGTTAAGCTAACGTTAGCCTAACGTTACGTACGTATTTGAAAGCTAGCTTGCTTGGTCACCATTCATTAAGTTGGCAAAGTAAGTTATATCGTCGCAGATGGTTAAACGTGACTTTTCATAGTGTTCGTAATATTAATTATTGCAGCCAAACCCGTAATCGTAATGAGAGGAGCAGATCGTGGCAGCCCTGTTAGCCCGTTATCTGCAGCTGACCATGCTGGACCAGTATTTAAAAAGATGTTCACTGGGAGCCAAACTGTCAGGCAATACGGCTGTACAGATGTACATGAGCTGAAATGTTTTTCAGCATAAAGTGGTACTCCAAGACTTTCTTCAAGGTTGACAGGTCTGAACTGGGAATCTTATTTTGATAGGTTTTTACTCTGGCAAGCTTTCAGCTGATCTTGCCATTAAAAATCAAATAATGTGTTATGCTTTGGTTTTATTCCACTTTATAAATACCAGCTTCTAGTTCTTGTATCTGGATTATTAACATGTTGTTTCTGCTGCTTTTTAAGGCTGAAAATTAAACAATTAAAAACTGCAGAGAACCTCCTCGGTCGTCTTGTTCTTATCTCGCTCCTGTTTGCTCTCAGTCCTTCTACCCAGAGAGGAAAAACTCGTCCTGTTAGTTTGGACAGAACAATTCAGAGGCAGGAATGTAGAGCTCCTCAGAATAGCTTCATCCTCTGAGAAAGGCTTCCTGTCGCTGGGAGTAAAAACACACGGACGGCTCGGTGCACCGGCTGCAAGGCTGTGGACAGTTAGTGAAGGCTGGGAGCTGAGGAGAGACAGAGCCAGGAGACAGACCAGGACCAGACAGACTCAAGTGGCGATCAAGCCTGAAAGTAGTCTAGATACCTTCTTCCTCTGAGGCTTTTCTTGCATGAAATGGTGTGTTTGTAATAAAGGTATTCTCTGACCCGTTACAAAAATGAATCTTATGAGTGGTTTCTGATCTGCCACCACTGTGAATACGTTCTGCTGTGTTTGTGGAACTAAAATTACTTGGAAAATACTTTGTTTTACTACTACTATACTGCATACTGCTGTTGATGGCAATATGCAGTATGAAACTGTCTAATCGATTCATTTTGCAGGATGGTACACTGTAATAAAAATCCATCTAGTTGAACTTAAAAACGTAAATTCAATTGCTGCCTTAAAGTTTCAAGTAAAATCTAATTGTTTTAACTCATTATTTTGAGTCTAGTAAGTTGACATGACTCTATATTACGTGTTGTTTCAACTTTGCAATGCAAGTTCAAAATGTAGATAACTTATTAACATGCATTCTGTTCACTTGTTTCGATTAGTGGTTTCAACTTACTTGTGTGAGTTAAAGGAAGTCCTGACATTACTTTTCGAGTTCAGATTATCTAAAAGTATGTATTGTTAATTGTTATTGGTTCTAATAAGTCCCATTCATCGTGATCTGGCTGTCAAAGTGTATTCGTCCGCCGCTTGGTTTAGTACGCCGTCAGGCTTTTTTTTGCGCCACTGAGCAACTTTCATAGAAATGACCGTGGCCCCGCCTCCGACGCTGTGTCCAGTTCTGGTCCCGTGTCTGGTCCCTGTTTGTTGGTGGTTCTTCTTCTTCTTTTTTCTATTTTATGGTGGGTGTCACAGCATTAAGGTGCATTAAAAAAAAAAAACTTTATTATTATTTTAATGGAGAATTACAACCAGGTGGAGCCACCTACTGTAGTGTTACACAGATCTTACATCCTTGTTATTAGTCCTTTATCTTATAGATAGATGAAGACATGTTTCAAGACCAAATTTCCAGAACTATCTTTAATAACTGTCTTTCTTTAAGACTGTTAGACATAACCATGATTACAACTCAGTGTTAAGTTAATTTGACACATTGAAATTTACCTTTCATTGACCTGACTTAAAAACCTGAGTTAGAACACTGAAAACTCATAGAATTCAGTTGAAATAGTATAAAACACAATGTGAAGTTGAAGTAAATGAAAGAAAGAAGTTACTATGACTTATCGATCAAATCCCTTTTTACAGTGCAGGCCGGGCTCAGCTGGTTTCCAGTTTTTAAAAGTGGAAGTAAACAGTAGCACAGCTAATTACCAATACATAATGTTAACGTAGCTTTTCTTTTTGTTGTTATACTACTATTATTATAAAACTAACGGGGACGTAGTGACTACTTGCGGGATTAATTGATGAACTACTGTAAGTGGAGAGCTACATTTCAGTTAGCAAGCTAGCTCGATCGGTCAGTAACAGGACGATAAGCTCACACAGTTTATTCAAACACGTATTCGTATCATGACCTTCTGTGTCTTAGCTGTGTGTAAGCCATGTCTCTGTAGTGCTAATAAGCTAACAAGCTACGGTAGCTTTGATAGGTTTGCTGTTGGTCAACGGCCCAAATTCACGTGTTAAAGTTCACCAAAGTTAAACGCAACACAGTTTGCATAGATTTACCCCGATGAGTGAATCAACTGATCGATTCCACTGAAATTAATTGATTTTGCTGTAAATTTCATCATGTCTCATCCAGCAGAAAACATCAAGAGGACAAGCTTTATGAACTGAGTGAGCTACAGCACAAATTTATTCTGAAACATTAAACACCTTGGACTGAAGCTTTACAACCAGGTAACACACTCGTGTGAGAACCAGTGGAAATCACTGTCCAGTAAATCCTAATTTATACATCATCTGATGTTTTTCCCACAAAATGTGCCCTGAAGTTTATTTGGATAAAAACAAACACGTCCAACAGTAAAACGTATTCATGGACATATTAGAAATGTCTTGTGAATCATTTTACACAAAATTCAGTGCGACATATTTGTTATTTTTTAAAAACTTAGAATTTTAAGGAAGAGTTTGATGAAAGATCGATACCACTCTCGTGTCTTTACTAACTCACTCATTAACACATTATTTATGTCAGGTTGTTTTTACACTTTTCTACAGATTAAACACACAAAATATAAAATGTTAATCAGGGAGCTTTAGAGCTGCAGGTGGGTGGAGTTTGTTATCTTTGGACAGACCAGGCTAGCTGTTTCCCCCTGCTTCCAGTCTTTATGCTAAGCTATGCTAACCAGCTGCTGTAGCTTCATATTTACCGTACAGACGTGAGCAATCGTCTCATCTAACTCTCTGTAAGAAAGCAAATAAGCGTATTTTCCAAAATGTTGTGAACTATTCCTTCAAAATAAAGTTCTGAGGGTTTGAATTTGACCAAACAGCTCAGGTTAGCAGAGACTAAACTTCTGAAAGCATAAAGTTACTTTAACTGGAGTGTTTGTTCGTCACAATGGGAAGATAAAACCATGTTGTTGCTACAGAAACAGAAATGACAGACAGGAGGGAGGAGGTGCTGCAGGTGGTCACATCTCCGTCTCTATGGACGGACTCGGCCTTCGGTCCGTCGCCTCTCCATCCCGCTCCACCTCCAGCTCTGAGGTCTCTGGAGGTGGAGGAGGCCCCGGGGCGCTGCTGCTGCTGCTGTTCGTCACTGGGAGGCCCCATGATGTGGTCTGGGTCACGTGACTGTCACAGGTCAGAGCAAAAAACACAAGATGCTAGCTGAAGGTTATTGATCACCAAACAGACGGCTTCTCGACCTTTAAACGCCCCCCTCAGGCTTTCCTCTGGAAGCTGAGCTCTGTTTCTATCTGACTTCGGTCAGTCGGTTGTACATAATTTGATTCATTGCAAATTTGTCAGGTATTTTGCATCACTGATATACATTATTAACTGAGGTGGGTCCTGCATCTTGTGGAGGGAAAGGTAGAACTGCAGGGAGGGATAAGAACTTAGTTTCGGGTCTAACAGGGGCCCAAAGATGTCTGATTCATCTTACTTGATGTAGTATTTGACTCCGTCTGCAGTGTAGGCCTCCTCCCAGCCGTAAGGAAGACCTGCAGGGGGAGATAACCGTTCAGTGGATGTCATGTTTAATGTGGTTTGTCCTTTCCTGGTTTGAGACATAATCAGGCCAACAGATCACCAAACACTCCTCACAAATATCAGGTTTCCATGCAGCCCATCCATGAGCCACCGCCCCGTCACTCTGAGAGTCACTTTACTGTACTTTTCCACTGTATCTCACTGATCTCTGCACTTACTGTACGAGCTGGAGGGTGAAAAGTCTCTTATCCCCATTTCAGTCTACAAAAGGGGGCACCGCTTCAGATGCTGCCCTGCGGACATCGGCTCATGAACTGAAACCAAACGTTTCACACCTTCAGAGAACAGAGGGACTGTGATGAAAGCTGTATCAGTGACCAGGGGCCCACCGGTGGGTTTGACATAATACATGTTGTGACATCTTTCTGGATCCAATGAACACATGATATTCAGAGATATTGTGCACAGAGCTGCTGATATTTTATATCCAATGAAAAGCCAGGCTAGCTGTTTCCCCCTGCTTCCAGTCTTTATGCTAAGCTAAGCTAACTGCATCCAGCTCATAGACTGTATATAAAGATGGACGACATGACGGCTCTCCAAAAGTGAAGCCAAAACATCTCTGATGGCCGGCTGCAGTATAGGTCATGAACCCCGCCCCCTCCATATTAGTTCCCCACAGAACTGCATTCTCTTTTCCTGCGCTTTAGACTCCGGTTATTAACCCTGTCTTTTCTCATGTACCGTCCACAGGAAGTCAGACGCTCCTCTGTCCTCTGCTCTTCATAATAATCTTCTAATCTTCACGTACGTACACGGAGACGACAATGCAGTTCTCACCGCTGGAACAAAGACACCTGATCCGAGGCGGGAAGCTGCTTTGTGTCGTCGTGAATACAACAAAACTGTGAAGCTCTGCGGTGCATTTCACAGACCAGGTTTCAGTGTTGACAGGTGGGTCGAGGGACACAAGGCAGGTGTCAGGTGGTGAAAACATGTCTGTCAAAGTTACACTGAACCACAGAGTGATGACCAGGTCACTCACACGACTCCCAAGGTTCCTGGAAAACCTGTAAATCTATACATGATGTGCATCTCAGAGAGGCCTACTTAGTTGTTTGTGAATATTTGTACATAGTTTGGTGAAATGAGTCCATTTATGTCCATTTGAACAGTTTTGGGATATAGATGTTGATATATTGGTGATCCTCTGAATTTTCATCTAGCGCCATCATCAGGTCAACATGTTAATGTGTCCAACACTTTGGTTTATGACCAAATACCTGCAGAACTAAAGACATTCCCATCAGCCTCAGCTGCTCTCTGTGTTTACTGCTATTGTCACTGTGAGCATGTTAGCATGCAGAAGAAGAAGAAACTAGAAAACATTCCCATGTTAATGTCTTGTTGGCCGTGTGAGGATTAAAATACTGTGTATTGACAATAGGACACCAATCCAGTAAATTTGGGTTTAATCACATTGAACGATGGACTTTGGATGATGTGAGGCGTCCATGTTTGTTTGGTTTTCAGGCTTAAGTGCCTAATTAATTAGCATTAAACCGGATATATATTGGAGCTTTCAGAAAATCTGAGTTTCCTGGTCGTAATTACAACTTGGATGTTGACGTGAACATTATTTACAAGTCGGAAACTCATAATTACAATGACTCCAACATGACATGAATGCAGCACAGTACAGCCTCACAGAGCGTGAACACGGCTGCAGACTCTGTTCAATAATCGTTGGTGATGCAGTCAGATTTACCTTTTTAACTCTCATTACAACAGACCACAAACACACCAACTCAAACTATGTGTGTACACGCAGAAATATAATATAATATTAATGAAGCAGGCGCTCAGATGGTTCTGTTTTATAAATCTCAATCGATCATCATCAATGGATGTAGACGCACACTTAATCACCTGTTTGCATATCAATATTTCTGCCTGTTCCAAAATACATTTTACTGATAGTGATGCATCAGTGAGGATCTCTAACAGTGCAGAGCGTCCTTCACGACGAGGAACTAGAAGACTGAAAACTGAAGGAAAGTCATCCAGGTTCAGACACCTTCATCTTGAACTTTAATTGCTCACATCAAGTCTTTTTTTAAACTAGTTTGAGGTCAGATGGTGTTTTGGACTTTGACAATCTTGTAAAGTTTTTTTCTTTGTCTAGATGACACCATATTTTGCATGTTCTTAGGAGATCTTTGCATTTATATATTTCTACAGACCGCCCGTCACTTGTTCTGGTCTCTCAGCAGGTCACTCAGAGCTGAAGGTGTTCTTATCTAAGATCGTGCTCATTTCTTTCAGGCAAAGGGTGATGAGTAGTGATGAGCTGCCGTCGCTAAGGTCGACCACACGACTGATTTAATGTGTGAGTGCAGCACGAAGGCCACGGCTGCAGGAACGCTGCAGAAACCGTCTCCAGGGAAACACACATCCACACCCACAGAGACTCGCGTCATTAATGAACTCTGCTGAGAGTTTAAGATGAAGACAGACAAACTGTCACATATCAGCAGAGTCCTCTCCGACTCGTCAGGACCTTCTTTAAAGAGAGACGAGGCGTTTTGTCACGCTGCTGTTTCCAAGGTCATGAAGGACTGAACCTTTGAGCTCAAGTATTGATTACTTTTATACTATTACTGTATATCCTCTCTGTCTCCTCCTCTGTTAATAACTCCTTTAACGTCTTTTAAAGAGTTAAAATGTGAGTGTGAGGGAGATTCACAACGTTTAATGCAAAAAATACCTCGTCCCTGCAGCTCTCTGTTACCTAGAAAAGATATCACTGAGCCATCACATCAGGCTTTTTCCAGCTCAAATTCTACTTTTATCATTTTGGTTGAAGCTCTGCGGACGTTCACTCTGCAGTTTAGTTTCATTTTTTACTCTGACATTTATCAAAAGGTAAAAAGAGGTTGTTCTCTTTACTTTCAATCTTACACACAAGTGTAGAGAGCAAAGCTCGGTTTCTACTCAGAGTAAAGACTTAAAGAACTTTTAAAGGTCAGAATCTGCAGGTTTCATCCACGTATTTCTAAATGTTGTCAACGATGAGTCATTCATGAGAAGTTATAAGTAGAAGCTGCCATCGAAACATTAAGCAGCCTCAGGTTGAAACACGTTGGTGGTGAAGAAAAATAATTGAACCCAGACAGCATTCATTACCTATAAAAGCATATTTTGGTGAGTTCATAGTAGCTGCAAATAAATGCAAGTCATGGGAGAGACATGGTCGTCATGGTAACAGTGTCCAAGCTGCCGCTTGCAAACAATGAATGAATGAACGAACTGGAGTCTGAAACTGCTCAGTCTGAAATCTTTCTGCTGATTGTTTATTATGCAATCTGTCGGTGTGTGTGTGCGTGCGTGCGTGCGTGCGTGCGTGTGTGTGTGCTGCTGATCATATTAATTGGCAGTGAACGAAGAAGACAAAAGGTTCCTGCAGCTACAAGCTTTACGATTTTTAAAGCAGAACACGTATCCAGGCAACGAAGGGCTGCGATGAAAACGAGCTACAGGTGATTGTAACACACACACACACACACACACACACACAAGCTGTGAGACCTGGATCAGACTGTCGACCTACTTTCTCTGTGACGTGCCTTGGTTTTGTTCTTTCTGTCTAACAGGATGCTGGGAGTGATGGAGGACGTCTCTGCTTGTGCTCCTGAATCCCGGCTGGTAATTATGTAACTGTGCCCCCCCCCCCCCCCCCCGAGGGAAACTAGGTGACTGTGTTGAAAACCCACATCCTGCCTGCTGGATACAAACTGCACTTAAAGAATATATAATCAGTGATATTGAACTGAAATATAAGCGTCTCACTGTCACTCTGTTTCTTCAGTTGCTGCTGAGCTTTCTCAACAACTGCAACATGGCTCTGTGTATTTGCTGGATATTAATGTTTTAATCTCTAGCACCCATGAACTACATTCTGGCTCTGTGTATTTGCTGTTAAGGCTCCATACTCCTAGGCTCCCTGAACTACCCACGAGCTCTGTGGATTTTTTGGAAACCTGAAGCACTTCATGGCTCTGTGTAACTGCTAGAAAGCTCCAAAGCCAACCTGAACTAGTCACAAACATTTCTACATAAGCTACATACCGGCTGTGTATTTGCTGGGAATACTTCAATCCTACAGGTTCCCTGAACTATTTGCTTGGATGTCCTCACAATCCCATGCAGGCCTGTAAACGACCTAAAAGCACTGTCTATTTGCTGGGAATGCTACAGTCTTGGCTGCCCTCTGCCTCAGAGTATTTGCAGGCCGTGTGAACTTCCCACTGCTGGAAATGCTGTTTGGTAGCACTGTTTCATACTCCTATGTTCCCTGAACTATCACCTCAGTGTATTTGCTGAAAACACTCCACCCTCCCAGGCCCCTGAACTACCCAAAAGCTCTGTATAATTACTGGAAACGCTTCAAATTCCCAGTTCCCACGGACTACCTACCAGCTCGGTGTATTTTCTGGAAATGCTTCAAACTCCCAGATCTGCTAAACTACTAGCTCTGTGTATTTGCTGTAAAGATGCCACCTAACTACCGGCTCTGTTTATTTCCTGGAATCCCTTCACCGTCCCAGCCCCCCTGGCTCTGTATATTTGCTGTCCTCAAAGGGACACTCTGGAGGTTTAGCATGATTTAGCCGATTAACTACATACTGTGACTTTTTGTTTAGCTACGGATAGGAAACATGCTGCACGTATTTAAATTTGAGTTCCTACCTTCCAGGCAGCCATGTTGGTTCTTTGTGATGCTCTGAAACACCTGCAGAAACTACAGACTTGCTGCAGACATATATGATCCAACCTCAGTCAACATGTTTCCAATAAGCGACTGGTACTCACGTGGTTCTGCAGACGAGAAAGCTCTTCAAGTGGCTACTCTTGAGAAAACTCTTCCTGTTGGTGCGTTCAAGGACGCTTTGACATCTAAGCTCTGAGTGTCAGGATGTGTCAGGGATGAGATCTCGCAAAACACTAAAACTGGTGCTTTTGTTAGTTTTTGCTTCTCAAACAAACCCTGTTTGGCTACCTGAAGCTGTGGCCGTCATTTTCCCAACCAGACTTAAATCCTCAACTGTTCTTATTCCATTATATCAATCACAGCCAACAGACAGCCGAATCACGACGCGTCCAGTAGCTACAGTCTGTGAAATAATGATAACAGTTTGAGCTTCAAGTGGCTGCTCCTCTTTACAAAGAACTCATGATATGTAGATAGTTTGTTTCAGAATATTTACTCAGAAGATAGATGGGAACAAAGATAAAGAAAGATAAAAGGACAAACAGCAAATAACTCCAAACATGATAAAAGCGTCTAAAGTGTCCAATCAAGGCTGGAACTGTCCTTTAATCAGTGCTGGTATCAAACCACGATGGCTGTGTTCCAATATGAATGTCGCGGCTCCTTCGTCCTTCCTGACCTCGTGTTTGCAGGTGAGTGAGCTTTGCAAGATTTTTCTCCTCCCGTATTGTTTGATGGGCTTTGTTTTGCCGGCTAATCTACTGCACAAACACGAGCATCCAGCCACTCAAACACAAAGCTAAACATTGATTAGATAACAGTGAGCAGTGAGACAGACAGGAAGCTACAGTGAGTTGTTTTCTAACTGCATTAACTCGCTCTGCAACTGAACGGTAGCTACAGTAAATGGCAACCATATGATATTGTTACGTTAAAGTTTCATGTTGTTTTATGTTGCTTGTTAAATGAAGGTATTCACTGACGTTAAAGAGACAGAGGGTGGGTAAAATTTAAAGGACTACACCAACGTTTTGAGAGTTTTGTCCGTTGCTCACTTTACCCGTAATCTGACGAGTGTTTCGGCACGATCTCTGTGATTCTGATGAATGCTAACACCTTTAGCCTTAAGTAGCTGACTCTTTAAGAACTTAAAGCTGCATTAACTGACTTTTTTTTGTCACTTGGGGGCAATGGAACAAGCTGAAAACATGACATTTGAAAATTTTAAACTGCCGGGCTAACAAGCTGTTCAGATAAGTATCCAAACAGCAGCCTAAAGCCCTGATCACATGCCCAGGAACATGCTGGCGCTCGTTGGTCACAACGGAGTGCTGCAGGGATGATGAGGTATTTTTGTAGTCCAACCCGGAAGTTAGCATCGTCCTGGTTCCCTCGACAAAAAGCCAATGGGATTTTTCCATTGGCTTTTGGATTATTGCAGAAAACAACAGTTTATGATACTTACACGTTTTGTTCAGCAAGATAATCTTCACACATGAACACCACTTTATGATGTTTGAAGCGTAAAGTCAATCTGCAGAAGTAAAAAGCTAACGTTAGGCTATAAACCAGCTACACCACGGTCACATGACTTCAGCGTCTCCACCACTGAGCTTCCAGCGCTGACCTCTTCTACAAAAGCCTTTAGGAAAGTTTGAGTTAGAACAGTTTGCAGTATAAACCCAACGAGGCTGTAAAGGCGGACGAGTGAGTAGATGAGTTTCTGTGTTCGGCGTGATGACGTTTAATGTCCCCGACAACCTCTGTAGTCTCATTTAGACACTTGTTAGCAACCGCCTTTTTTAAGACACGTAAAAGCTTCAAAACTCAGCAGTGGCATCGAACCAAAAACCCATTCAAGAAACCCACTGACTTCCAGACGAGGGAACAGGAAGAGCTAACATGCTAACATGCTAACTCACTTCAGGGTTTTAGGATTCACTCCTGCAGAACTCTATAACTCCCTGAGCTAGATAGTTAGCTTGTTAGCTCAGTCACATATAGGACACACTTTATTCAAAAGATGGATTCATACCATCGACTCTATGAAAGCTTCCTCCATGTTGGACTCTCCTACTATTGGTCAACAGTGCATTTCTTAACATCCTGTAACCTGAAGATTTAGCAGTTTTGGTGCCATTACTCTCATCACATAATCAATAAGGTGACCTATGGGCAAAACTTCTAAATGTTCATGTAGTCCGTTAACTTTACAGTGGTCTCCTTCCAGTGTGTTAACCTGTACAAACGTATTGCAAGTCTCTTAAAAGATGAATTGGTTAGATTAATTGTCACAAGTTTTAATGCTAAATTATAAATTTGAACTTATATTATTCAGGTTAAAACACTGGAATAAAGCTGCTGTTTAGTGTGTACTGACTATTCAGAAGATGTGCGGTGATAAATGCTTGACAGAAACAAAACAGAGTTTCATGCAGAGTTAAGACACGAGTCCATTGCTAGCAGGTACTGAGGAGGTGAGGAGTTGTCAGGGAGGAGAGCGTTCGGGTTCACGGTTGGCTGTTGACTTCCTGCTGCCGCCTCAGAGCCTTGCTGACTTTGTTCTCCTACAGTCGGGTCCTCTAGAAGGTCAGCACTGAAACGGGGAGGACAGTTACAATGGCAGGTTGGCAGGATCAGTTTGGTTTCAGCTTCATCCGGAGGGAGGTGCATGCAGGTCGGCACAGACACAGAGAGGAGGAGGAGGACATGCAGACCTTCATGCGTGGAGGCGAGCAGAGATCACTTACAGTCGACCTCCAGGATGGCTCTGACAGTCCTTGTGAGCTCCTTCGCCTCCTGGGCGAGCGTGGCCGACGTCCAGGGACTCTTCTTGTAGCGAGGAGGGAGGCCTTGAGACGACGCTCCAACCTTAACGTCTCCGGAGCTGCGAAAAGAGAGAAGGATGAGTCAGGAGTGAGAGACGTCTACTACGACTACAAACAGCCACAAGATGGAGGCATCATGGAGGTCCCCGGGAGAGTCAGGGGACCTACATGATGACCACGCCTTCATGAGATGTGGCCTAGAGGGTTTCACAGTTACTCATTTTTACTAGTCGCAAGGTTTTGCCAGATAAAGAGCCGAAGGACTGACATTCTTTCATCTGTCCATACGCCAGCAGAGTTTAGAGCCATGCTAGCAACGTGGCTGTATGAATGGCAGTGTCTGTCAGTCCACCACTTTGATCCAGACTGAAATATCTCAACAACTATCAGATGGATCGTCATGAAATTTGGTAAAAACATTCATGGTCCCCAGAGGATGAATCCTACTGACTTTGGTTGTCCAATACTCTGGTTTAACTATATAACAGTTTGGTTTTCTTTACAACAAGCATTACAGGTGCACAGAGCCGCTAGCGTGGCTGTAGGTCTTTAGTCCTGCTTTTTTTGTCTCCTCCAGTAAAAGGTTGATTGTTGTCCTCATTGTTTTCTGGTCTGCTCTCCTTCATCAAGCTTTGTTAGCCATTTAAACACAATCTGTTTCATCCATGCGATGTCTGAAACTGTCTTCCCTGTGCTGAATAATGTCTAAATCTATCTTCAAGATAAACTTTACGGAGCCGCGGAGAGACGAATCAAGCATTCATTAGCTAACCTCACTAGCGTTGTGAACGTTTCCTGTGGTTGTTTCACAATAAAGGCCTTCCATTATACCAATAACACACAGTGCAGGAAGTGTTGCATTAGTATCATGATTGAAAGCTACAATCATATTTGTAGTCTGCTCTTGCTAATAGTGTTGACGAGTGGTTTTAGTGGTTCACAGGGGCTGAGCTGGTTCTGGAAAAAGTGACTTAAATGAAGGATCAGATCTGACCTGTTTCTGTGACTCTGTCTTATTGTCTTTCTATATAAAGTGGATCCAATTTCCTGCGTACAAGCTAACATGTGTATGTATTTATAACAGTATGTGTATGAGAATGTGTCAGTGCTTTGCAACTGTGTTTGTAATGACTTGACCTGCTTGTTGGAGCCATTGTTGTATTGTTTGTATTGTGTGTGTGTATGACTATGTTCACTTGTGGTAATTCCCTGGTTGCACAGTAGGTGGTGTGTAGAGTATGGGGAAAGGTGTAACTTGATGACGCGGTAATCACACAGCAGGTGTGTTGGTTACCGGAGGAAGCACAGTTTCTGACCGTCGGATGTAGCGTGAGCTTTTGTTTCTTTGTATTTAAGTTGTCGATAAAAGTGCTTATGGATCGCCGTCTTCGCGGTATAAAACCCTGTATGGTAAAGAAATAAACTCACTTAATGTTTGGCTATACAACAGTTTGGAAATGTGAATTATTGAACGATGGACGCGTCAATTAGGCCACCTCCGGTATAGCAGCCCCTCAGTGGCTTGTAGGTTTTCTTGTTTGGTCAAGTCACTACACTGCTGGTAACTGGTTTCATGTGTGTTTAATCAAGCCCTGGATCATTGATTAGGTGCACCTGCAGAGTAGCCAATATATAGGGCTACTCACCATGCAGGCCTCATTTTGCACTGAGGAAGTCCAACATGAACTGAAACATTTCTTCTGTACAGCCCTGTAACGTGTCGAATAGAAATATTTAAGAGAGACTCCAGTCTGAATCTCTTTTTTGTTCTGTGTGCGAGTCCTCCCTCACTGCTTTTAGTGCCCATCAAATCCTAATGATCATTGCCAAACATCATGTGATTGATATATACAGGGTTCATACAAAGTTTGGAAAATGCTTAATTTTAACCGTTATGTTTTCAAGGTTGGGAATATGCTTGAATTTGAATCTGCTCCTTGAAAAATGCACGATTTTTTAATATAATCTGGTGTTTGATCATCTACACAGTCACTCATGTAAAAAATGAAACAATCCCATCATCATACCTGGCATTTATAGTAACTATTTAGATGTGATGATAAAGGCTTCGAGAGTCTGGACATTTTTGGTTTAGGTACCTTGAAAGGGCTTGAAAAGGGGCTTGAATTTTACTCTTAAAAAGCTGTACGAACCCTGTCTATGCCACAGCATGCAGTTCGTTTGGTGTTTGAATGTGTTAGAAATGCCCAGTGGTGTAATGCAATTTAAAATTATAAAAGCAGTAAAACCACCGTTACATCTTCAAATAAATGTTGTACGCTGAGAGCGCACAGAAACTAAAAAAGATCATTAAAAAAAGAAATGTTGCCACCTGTTCGACCAAACTCTTCTCTCTGCACTGAAAGCTTTAAATAACCCACAAAGCTGCTTGTTGTTGGGTTGTCACGGCCTGATGAATCAGCGAACACCTCCAGTTGTTTGAATGAAGTGGATGGAGTGAACTGAAAACACTTTGTGAAGCTGAAGTGAGTCCACTTCACCCCCGTCAGTCAGACAGGATGAACGCAGCTTTCATGCTCCTTTATTATTTGTTTCTCAAAGTTTCCTGTCTTGTATTTAGTCATTAACTGGGAGTGAATGGGCAGCAGAGACATTTATTATAACAAAGTGGAACAACACCTCATGCCTGCCACCATCAATGAACCTGACGACTGGACAGCCTACATTTCCTCTAACAGGTGGCCTAGAAACAGATGGGCAGGTGAATAAAAAGAAAAAACATGAGTGGGGGGTCCTGCGCTTACAAAAGAGGTGAGGTGTCCTACTGACCTGGACTGAAATAAAAGGAGACCAGGCAGGAGGTACCAGAGCTGGGTGACTTAATAACATGACCGATTGACCTAATTTACAGAATCTGACCGGCCGGAAGGTGCCGATAACTCGTGTTGTTATGGTTCACAAAATGCCAGATAAGAACTCAATACGGCAAGAAAACAGAGAGGAGGCCACATCACCGGCAGAGACTCGGTTTACATACGGCGGAGGATTTACAGCCAGAGGACAAAACACTGAGGACAATCCTCAGGTGTTCAGGTCCGTTAAAAAAGGACAAAGAAGAAAAGAAGGGAAATAATAAGGGAAGGAGGAAGGAAGAAAGAAAGGAAAGATATAAAGAGTGAAGGAAGGAGATAAAGGGGAAAAAATGAAATGACGAAAGACAAAAAGGACAGAAGGAAAAAGGAGGAAAGATGGAAGCAAAAACCATTGAAAGGAAAAAAGAAAAGAATAAGGAAGGAAGCCTAGATAGAAAGGAAAGGTATAAGGAACGAAGGAAGGGAAGGAGGAAGGAAATGATATAAGGAATCAAGGACAGGGAGAAGGAAAGTAAGGTGGGAAGTAGAAAGCACAACGAATGGACAGAATAAGGAAGGAAGCAAAATAAAGAAAGCAAAGATAAGCAAAGAAGGAAGGACAGAAAAATGGAGGAAAGAAAGGAAGCAGGAAGAAAGAGAAGATTTAAGGAATCAAGGAAGGAAAGAAGGACAAAAAGAAAGAATGTAAAGAAATAAAGAAACTTGTTCTTCTTCGGTGGTGTTTGTTGATCAGATAGTTTGATGATAACGTGTCAGTCTGACCTCACTCTCTCACCGCAGGTCGACGTTCGCTGCTGCTGCACGCTGCAGGCGGCCATTAACAGGAGCTAACTGCTGTCCCACCTGGGCTGAAGTGGGCCAAGCTGGACCAATGAGAGTGTGTGTGTGTGTGTGTGTGTGTGTGTGTGTGTGTGTGTGTGTGTAAACTGGGCTAATGGGCTCTGCTCTCTGCAGGATCTCTCATTATCTGATTCTGACGATGGTGTCGGGGACACACACACACAGACGCTCCTCATAAATGCATAAGCACATAAACACACAAAAACATACAGCCACAAACAGTGTGTACATGCACGCACACACTGAATAAACACTCAAGTCATGACACACACATTATTACATTTACACACAAAGCAGCACACACATAAACACACACACACACACACACACTCAGTACCTGTAGCTCTTGGTTGGTCCGTGGCTTTCCAGCAGGAAGTCCTGAACGTTCTGACAAACAGAGAGAAAACAAAGTAAAACTAAATATGACTGAAGCTCTTTCTCTGGTTCATTCCTCTGTTCAGATGCTCCACAGATTATTACATAAACTATAACAAACTATAATAAACTATAATAAACTATAATAAACTATACTCCTGCTGGAAGGTAAACATCTCTTCAGGTGGAGGTAAAATGCTCTTGTGAAGTTCACATTAAGCTGTTTTTTTAATTCTTTTTGTAACACAGACACAAGCTCACAAATCTCATGTTCAGACTCAAACCAACAACGTGTCAGTCCATCTCTCAGTCCTGTCTCACTTCCTGTCTGTGGCTCTCAGTCCTGTCTCACTTCCTGTCTGTGGCTCTCAGCTCTGAGCCCAATGGTTCCTACTTAAGACGTACATCTTTAAAAACACCTCACAAATATATAGTTTCATGTTTAAAAAAAGGTTCAAACAGGAGGAAATAGTGCATTTGTTGGGGACTGTTTTCAGCGGCGGATGAATCCACATTTGGTGCTCTAGTGAGTATTTGGGGCAGCAGGACGGTGTGTGAATAAACAGTGATGGTGATGAAGGAACAGTGAGGTTCACTGTGTGTGTGTGTGTGTTTATACATCAGGCTGTGACACACACACACACACACACACAACCTGTTAGCAGAAACACTCACTGCTGCTCTGACTGTTTACCTCCACAAAACTCAGCAGTTTTCCCGTCGACATCTCGAAGCCCTTTTTGGCCACTTCGCTCTTCCGTAGTTGACACTCCAGGACGGCCACTCTCTTCTTCAGCTCCTCCGTCTCCTCCTGGCATGAAGACAGAACAACAAGGGAAACATCTGACAACCGTCTTCACACAGTGATTTTGGTTCATTACATAATTCCATTCATTGTGTTTCATAGTTACAACAGTGTGTGTGCACATCTGAGAATTATATATATATATATATATATATATATATATATATATATATTTATATTTATATTTGCACATTGATTTTATGTAGTGGAGTAGAAATCAAATATTTCCTTGGAGAGCAGAGCTGGAGAAAATGGATTACGTCTGCTATGTTATGTCTTGTGATTGTGGACGGAATAGTGAGCGACCTCCCTGTGCAGTTTGGAAAAAGCCTGATATCGCACTTTGTTTTCAACGTGTCATAATATTTACAGCGCAGCAGAGAGGAGCTTCTTCCTCTCTGCAGATCTGTAAAAGCTGCTGCCCTGTGGCGGCGGCGGCAGCTCGGCTCGTCTGCTCGCCATCAGCAGCGAGCCCAAACCGTCCCTGCCGGGGCAGAGCTGCAGGTTGCTAGGCAGCTTTCTATAAAAATAACCTGTCGGAGGGAAGGCGACGTCAGAGAGGGAAGCATCACTGAAAAGCCCTCATGTATCAGCTCATGATAAATAATCTTCTTGTCACGTCCTTTTGACTATATTTACATAAAGGTAGTTGATGAAAACCTGCACTGATTCTCACTAAATTCACAAACTTGCAAACTATTTTTTGCTTGACCAGAAGAGGGAGCTCATCGTGAAAATGTAAACGAGTGGCTCATTTTAAAGTGAGCTACTTCTGCAGCCACTTTTGGCTCGTGATCAGAACTTAAAGATGATCAGACAAAGACTGAACAAAGTCCTCTTTGTGCATCAGTGTCACGTTGGTCACCTTGTTGCTCGGCGCCGGTTGCTCCACTCTCTGAGTCTTCAGCTCTGCGATCTCGGCCTCCAGCAGGTGGATCACCTCCTCGTAGTCCATCTCCATCCCCCTGGCCTGCTTCTGAGCCGCCTCGGCCAGCTGGATCCGAGTCCTCAGAGCCCGACTCTCCTCTGCTCCGACTTTCACTTCCTGCCGAAACGTCGCAGAGGAAGGAGGAAGAGGAGAGGAGGAAGGAGGGAAGTGAGGAAGGACAGGGGAGAAGAGAGTTTCATCGTCACAGCTCAACAAGTGAACAGATTACTCAGCAGAGTATCAGCAGGGCCTCTGTGGTGCGTTCAGGGCCCGCTCAAAGCTTCTTAACCCTGAGTTAGTGTGATGGAGCTCTTTGCTTCACTGGATCAGCAGGACTCGCCCACACCTGCCAGCGTTCAGCACACGTCTGTCTTTGATAAGGTCAACAGGAACGATGTGTTTAATTCCTGTTGATCCTGCAGAGCGAAAAAACTGTAATGTGATTCATTGAATTATTATTTACTCATTAATGCTTTTTGTGAGCAGTTTTTTCTTTTCTTTTATTCCTCTCTAGTTTGGTGTTGGTGCAGGGACACAGGAGACTGAATGCACTCATACACTCTCATCAGGAACAGACAAGATGTGCCGGCAGCTGTTTTAATACAGAAATAAAGCAGACTGAGAGTCTGCAGCCATGTCAGCAGCTCTGTGAGACTAAAGCTGAATTAGTGTTCTTCAGTACTTCCACTTGCTATTTTAAGTGCATAAGTGCGTTCACACTGACATTATGGCAAAATGCAGCACTGTGAGTACCCGGATGGTGAACTCATAACAGTCAGAAAGTTGACACTTCTCACCCTCAACGGTCGCCATCTTGGCTACGTAGCGGAAGGGGAGGGACCACCAACCTGTGAAAATGGCGGCCGCGGTTGTGATTGTTACGGTGAACACTGCACTAAAAGTAAAAGCATGCTCAGTTTTATTCATTTTTAATAAAACTGAATTGAAGTCAAGTGAGCAAACAAGCTGGCAGATATTTTGGCGTGCGACAATCGTGGTCAAATGTTGGTGATAATGCTCCGCCCGGCTGCAATCTGCCATTAAAAAGAAGAAGAGGAAGAAGAAGACAGGTTGTTGTTGTTGTTGTTGTTGTTGAAGGTTATTTACTGGGAACCCCCCCCCCAGAGTAATGAGCCACGTACTAACTAAACTAACTTTGTATTTTTCATCTTTTCAGCTTGACAGTGAGGACATTTATGGACAAAGAAAATCCTGTTTCAGGGGATCTGGAATGCATTAGTTCAGTCAGGGTCCTCATAAGTATAGAGACTGCTTGTGTGTGAGTGAGTGTGAGATCCGACCTGATGGACAGCCTCTTACAGTTTACAAAGATATAAAACAGAGAAGATTAGGGAAGCTAGAAGCCAGGTATTTCTGTCTATTACGTTTCTGTTAATCAACTATTAACCCTTTTATTTGTTTAGTGGTTTATTTAAAATGGACGGTGCACAACAAGCAGTGGCCCGAGGGGTGGGGGGGTGTTGTTATCTTATTTGGGACGGCATCTGGTCAAATTCACCCACTCAGCCTACTGCTGATCACACTCTACCTGTGTGACCCGGTTTCTCCCCGCGACAGCAGCGACTTGTTTTGTAACAGGAGTTCCCAAAAAACTGAACAGTGAAATAATTTTAAAAAAGGCGACTTTTAGACTAATTCTGACATTTGGATAGTGAACTCCAGAGAGCATGCACAAAAACTAAACATCAATAAACATTTTTGTAAGTTCAAGATTAAAATATAAAATTATAATTCGGGTTTCATACTGAAATTATGAAAAGGAATCTTTGGGTTATAAAATTTGGGGACTTCAATAACGTATATTGAAATGAAAATATCCAGTGTTTTTTCACATACTACTTTACTCTTGGGGTGATTTTAATTGCTGTAAACTCCAGTTAATTGTATGTGAGCTGGTGTTTGGGAAGCAGAGACTCCACCATGTTTATCTGCAGTCAGTGTGAGCGGCCGAGAGGGAAACCAGTTACATAACTGTCAGGCCGGTGAAACCTGTTGACTGGGAAGCAACCACTCCCAGTACTGTTGGCTCACTGGAGACCAGTATCTGTAACCCCCAGCTCTGAGAGAACCCCTGCAGCTCCTGCAGCTCCTGGGTTAGGGCTGCTCTCAGCAGGAAGTAACGGGATCCTCGCTGGTAGTAAAAGACAAACAGAGGGAGTTTTGAATGACTCAGCGTTATGACACCACTGAAGACACAGTATTAGTACTATTATAGTACTATTTTACTGTGCAAGTACAACTGTTGTCCACATACTTTTGTAAACTTTTAATTTTGGCCTCTTAGTTCAACGAAGAGAAAATCTTAATGCAGCTCAAAACTCGATGATGAAGATCATGTCGTATGACAGAAAGTTCCAGAACAGCTACAAAAAGACATTGTGGTGCGATTGTTCCCTCAACATTATATTAAGTATTCATCAGCATGATGAATACACACACACACACACACACAGCCTTTTTTCTTGAAACAGTGATTTGCAGAATTTTTGAATTGCATGTAGTCCTGCAGGGAAAAGTGAAAGTGACAGATGGACTGTGTGTGTGTGTGTGTCTTGCGTGTTCTTCGTGTGTCCTGTTAGCTCTCACTACATATGACAGCACCACAGGAGGAGAGGCAAGGCTGCCAAACTCACTCCTGTCTGCTTCGCGTGTGTGTGTGTGTGTGTGTGTGTGTGTGTGTGTGTGTGTGTGTGTGTCAGTGAGGGAGGAAGAAGCAAGACAAAGTGATTAAGAAAGCCAAAAAGAGGGAAACACAGACTGGTACACAAGCTGTGTCTCTACGGAAGCCCAGAGCGATCAGAACTGACCAAACACATGAGACTGATCACGAGTCTCAACATCTCAAGGTGATAAATTAGAAATCGGAGGTGCTCAAAGCTGATTATCCCATAATAATTGATAATGATATTGAACTGACAGTGTAATAAAGTGATAAAGAGGGTCAAAACAGTGGATTTAGTGTTAAGTTACTCTTAAAATGACTTAAAAGGACTCTGGCTGATCTGTCTTTGTCTTTGAAAGTCTCAGTCTCCTTTTTGTCTTGAGTCTGGAGCGAGAAACAACCAACAAACCAAAGACATCAGAGGACCTCGAGTCCTACAGGTGATCCAGGGCTGCAGCAGCTCTTCTGACCCTGCAGGGCTCTGAACGTGGTCTCAAGGATCCTGAACTGGATTCTGAATTTGATGTGAAGCCAGTGTAAAGACATCAGGATTGGTATTACATGAGACCTTATGGAGGACTTGGTCAGCAGCATGTTGGACCACCAGGTCTTCTATACGTGTACATGATGGGGACTCAGTGAGCGTTCAAATGAGACTTTATAGATGATTTTAAGCTCAGCTGATGGAGTGTGTGCACCGGAGATGAAGTGTGTGTGTGTGTGTGTGTGTGTGTGTGTGGCCGGGCTCGTCTGATTGGGTAACTAATGGATCCCAGCATGAGCTGTCTTCACTCCAGCTGTGGCCTCGGGGGGGTTTGGTGGGGCCCTGAAAGGCCCCCCATCCTGAAGCCTGACCTCCGGCTCTAATGAGAGAGCGTGTGAACCGCCTCTCCTCTGCAGCTCAGCCGTCGTTCTCCAGAAAAGAGCATAATGGAAGAAAACCCCCCCGGCTGTGCAGACGCTGCAGAGCACGGCGGTGAGCGGCAGAACAACCTGCGGTCCTGTTTCCACCCCGACCCGACAGCCGGAGGGTTTCTGCTCCTGAGCTCACTCACAAATGACGTTCACATTTGCATTCGTGGCAGTTTCTTGCTTTGTTTGGCTGTTATGTAACACTAATGTAATGTCTTCGTCTGTAAGCTGCTGGTTTCACTGAAAGCCTTGACAGCGCTGGTAAAATGCCACCCCATGAGGACAGGATGTTAATGCACTTCAGGTTATTCAGGAGCGTTAGGCCTCAACTGCTTTGAACTAAAAGCATCTTAAAAGTGAGTGTTTCTGAAGGCAGCTGTAGCTAACTCTAAGTCTCACTGACAGGTGCTTCGGATCAGAAACTCACTTTATTTATGGAAATTAAAGTCAGTACAAGTGATCGGGATTTCTTGGTTCTTTCACAGAACTTTTAATCATGAAAAACTGATGTTTCTGTCCTCTTGATTTCCCATCATCAGACCGTTATCTCAGAAAATTACATCCATATTGGACGATAACGCTCCTCAAGATTTACGTCCAGATCCAATGCAGGAAGTAGTGTAACAACGACTTTTACTTTAACCACTGAGGATTTATATCTAATAACAGCATGTATTTTACACTACAGCAGACAGCAAACCTGAACACCAACATACTGTTTGATGTACCGATGTGCATTCAACACGTTCATATGAGTTACATTCGGCTTCATGATCAAACTAAGTTTTTCGTTGTGTCTCCACTTCTGTCCGTGTGTGCGCTCTACAGTTACCACATCTGTTTTATAATCCAGAGCTAGACGCAGATCCCAGCGTCACCGTACACTCACATACAGGACGATCAGAGCTCTCATGTCTCTGGTTTCTTTGATTCAGAGACAGAAAAGCTCCAACCTGCTGCGAGCTGCATCACTTTGCAGGAGGTATTATAATTAGAGTAATACATAATGATAATTAACCTCTTTCCCACCACAAATACAGGTGTACTATGTGTACACATATATTAAAAAGGGGGAAAACATTATAAGTTTAAACTTTTTTTGTTAACTGAGCCCTCAGCATCCCTACTTTCCTACTGTTTCCTGTCTCAACCAACCTTTTTGCCTTGTGACACCTCGTCACAGGCTGCATATGTCTATGAGTTACAGAACAAGTTAATTCAAACACTATTTACAGACCTGAAGACATAAAACTTGGAGAGTGTGTACCCAGCAACGCTAGAGCTTTAAAAACATACAAATGTCAGTAAACCTTGTAAAATTCAACAGGAACATTCAGCAGGAACAGTCTGCACAGGTGCTGAGAGGAGACAGGATACAGTAGGTGCATTAAAGACTTCTCCTGCGCAGGAAGTTGATGAAAGCAAAATAAAAGCCTGAACATGCAGCGAATCCTCAGATAGGAAACGTCACCCGGCCGGGTCTTTGCTGTTTGCAGTTCATCTGTTGGCTGCGTCTAAATGTAGATATCGATCTGTTTATGCAACAGAGTAAAAGTGGAGAGCAGCAGAGTTCAGAGTCAGAGAGGCTCCAGCTCTGAATCACAACAAGCAAACACAAGGAGGAGCCCAAAAAAAGACTCAGTGCTGGCCTTACTCCCCCCCCCCCCACACACACACACACAGAGCTTCACCTGCTGATCTATTTTGAAAGAAGCACCCCTCCAAAAGCCCACACACACTCCCACCAGATGAAACCAACTCTAGAAACACTGCACAGCTCACACACACACCGTCCTGAAAACTAACATGAATTACAACATGAATGTTGTTGTTGTTGTTGTTGTTGTTGCTGGTATCTTTAACTTCTTCAGGAGATAAAATGTTGTTTAGCAGCAGCTTCGTTCATCCTGTGGTGAGATTTGAACAGAGAACTAGTTGTGTTGCTGTTGTGCCTTTAGTATATTTGTTGAAGTTGTATCTGATATAAACGGGGCTAACATTAGTGCATTAACTGCATTTGTTGCGTCACATATTTGTAATATACAACATGTTAAATATGCAATAAAACATCAAGATAAATCCTGAGGAATGTAGGATCCAGTTTGTCTCTCTACTTTATCAAGGTGCAACACTAAACCACTGGAGTAATAAAACACCTCTCTGAACACTGAGTATAGATGTGGGTATACACTGTTTATTGCGTCCAGCTAGCTAAAGCTAATGCGTCCTGCAGTAAATCCTCCTTCATGAAGGTTCTAATGTTCAGAGTTTGTGGGATCAGTTTTTGGAGGTCGCAGACTGTATTGGGTCATACTGGCAGATGTTTCTATTATTTTGTCCACCCCATGTATATCAATGAGGGTAGGTTAAATAGCAGAAAAAAGTCTTGCATTTCAAAAGTACACATAAAATACAGACTGAGACATGCAGTGGAAAGCTCTGTAAGTGGACCTTGAGTTAAGATGTTGCCCCTTTCACAGTGTTGTATTATCATTATTATTATAACTAATTATTAATTATTATTATATGATTATTATACCTGATGTATTTTAATGTTGCAGCGAGTGGAGCTTCTATCAGATTCTGTTTAATCTTTAACAATATATTTTAAAATCTGATTATATAATCTGATAAAATCTTAGAGTAACTACATCTGTCAGATAAATCAAGAATAAAGTGGCATAAAACTACAGTATTTACTTGAGTAAATGTACCACAGACTCGTGTACCTGCAGCAGGTGTGACTCACCTGTTTGACCTTGCTGAGCTCCTCCTCCATCTGATGGTGAACTCTCTGAGACTCGACCAGCTGCTCCTGCAGGACAGAGGAGCAGCAAACACACACACACACACACACACACACACACACACACACACACACACACACACACACACACACAGTACAGTAAGTTCTTGTAAAGAGTCGAGCAGGTGTGTGTGTGTGTGTGTGTGTGTGTGTGTGTGTCTGTGAGTGTGTGTGTGTGAGTGTGAGTGTGAGTGAGAGTGAGAGAGTGTGTGTGTGTGTGTGTGTGAGTGAGAGAGTGTGAGAGTGTGTGTGTGAGTGTGAGAGTGTG
>VMKM01003770.1:0-29125 GCA_008360985.2 Macquaria ambigua | reverse complement strand
TATATAGATATAGATATATAGATATAGATATCTATATATATATATATAGATATAGATATCTATATATATATATATAGATATAGATATCTATATATATATATATATATATATAAAATATCAGAAACAAATGAAATAATTATGTTATCCCTATTTATTACAGGGCAGCAAATTGAAAAATCAAAGTAACTTTTTAGTTTGATCCAAAAACCTACTGTGCGTTGAAGGGCTGCAACTTTATCAATAAATCTACCATTTGTTTTCTCGATGAATCTCTTGGTCTGTTAACGCTGTCAGATTTCCTAAAGCATCAGTCGATGTCTTCACGTTGCTCGTTCTGGTCAGCCAACAGTCCAAAGCATAAAAGTATTCAGTTTACTGTAAGACGAAGGAAAGCAGCAAATATTCACATGTGAGAAATCAACAGTGTTTTTGTTTCCTCTCGAACCATTAAAATGGAAATTATATTAAAAGTATTTACTGTAGAGGGATCCCTCCTCTGTTGCTCTTCCTGACGTTTCTTTCATTTTTTTGGGGAGTTTTTCCTCATTCGAATCGAGGCTCTGAGGACTGAAGGTGTGTAATGATGTACAGGTTGTAAAGCCCCCTGAGGCAGATTTGTGATTTGTGATATTGGGCTGTATAAATAAAACTGACTTGACTAATGTTCTGATTTTAATTTTTTGCTCCAAACTGGTTATAGTGCAAGTTAACGGTCCATGTTTGTGTAGTTTTACATTTTTTCTTTTTTTCTGTCCAAGAACGCACCGCAGTTTGTTTCTCAATAAATCGACCCGAACCAGAAAGCTTCTTTCTTTTCGCTTGTTCCTGTTTGATCCCGTTTGTTCCTGCCATTTTTTATTAGTTATTTATTGTCTTACAGGATAAATTACAGTCTGACAGAAGTTACAAACACATGAATGAAATCAGCCGCAGCTTCAATGCAGCGACGCAGAATCAGAATCAGGTTTATTGGGTAAAGTGGGTTTTCACATAATAAATAATATTAAGTAGAACATATAAAGAAAGAAAACAAAAAGAAAAATGATCCTTCATCCTTTAGGTGCATAACGTGAACTGCAGCAAAGGCATAGACAAACAGAATTATTATTAATTTCTTTGTAAAAGGCAGACTTAAATGAGAAAACAAAATCTGCTGTAACAGCTCTGGAGAGTAAAATAAATTTTCGGTTTCAAATTTACTGACAGAACTTTGTCTGGCCTCAAGGTTCTTTATAAAGTGGAAAACTGTATTGTATAAAATGATGAAGATGAGACTAGTTTCATGTTCTAAAGCAGAAATAAATAACCATCAAACAGTCTGCAGATTGTTGACAGATATTCTGGAGTTTTCAGCCCTTTTTCCACCTCTGCATGTTCATTCACTCAAACATCAGAGTCACACAACCGCAAACACAAAGAACAACACGATGACTTCTGGCTGTTGTTTCCTCCTGTGTGAAAATTGTGTTTCAAATGTCGCAGTCCTTTTTAAATCATCGTCATCGGTCTAATTTGTCTAATCTTCAAGGTTGAAGTGCACAAAGGGGATTTTTAGTTCCTGAGTTTAGTTCTTCTGGTTCCAGAGTTCCTGGAACTTTTTGGTCGACTAGGGCTACATGTTTACTCGAGAAGTTTCCCGTTAACTAACTGAAATGTAGATCTATCTGCCAGAGCTCGCTGTAAAACCAATCGGCTTGGGAACCTTCACGCAGAAGCTGGAGAGGAGTTGTAGAAGTTGGAGCGCAAACAGGTTCGATAATCCCAAGACGTTAAAAACAACCCTCCACAACGTTCAGGTGGACATCAGAACTCCAGCAGGAGCGTCAGCGGCTCCAGAGAGTTCAGGACAAGCTCTTGTTTCTGTCCGTAGACTCCCTGCTCCAACTTCACGCCTGCCTTCGTGCACTTCACTGAGCCGGACATGAACTCCCTGCAGGCGGACACGAGGTTTGAGAAGAGCTGGGCGCCCCACCACAGCTCGCACCCGCCCTTGTACTGCACCCTTCTCTTGGGCAACGGCTCCCCGAGCAGGGACTCCTGGGGGATAAATAAAACGCTCCCGGGAAGGTCGAGAACGGAAACCGAGTGCCCCGTGTCTTTTCGGAACAGTTTGGTGGTCATCAGACTGCTGGCTGTTCAGGAAGTCACAGAAAAAAAGAGGCTGGATTTATATTGATATTTAACTCGCTTTGGTCTGAATGTCACATGGTTGTTATGAGCAGAAATATATGTCACTAGAAACTGAATTTGAATTATTTAAATGAGGAAATGTATTCACCAAGTACAATCAATTCTCAGAAATGTGACATGGTAGCAGTGTGCAGAAGGATGAATGGAGTTAACCAACAATCAGAACTGCATGGATTCAGCTTAGAAAATGAAACTAGGTAAATAAACTGCTTACCTGCCTTATATTCCTAGTGCTAAATTTAACAGTTTCTTTCTGATAGTGAAAGCAAATCTCTTGTCTTGTCTAGTACAAACAAAGAAAAGATGCTGCTAATGATCAACTTAAGGTCTTATTTGATTAAAAATGTTTATTTTTAATTCATTTTCCTTTACTAAATTACATCTAAACATCAGTTTGTTTGCATGCACGTACCAGGCAATAAGATTATTAACATGTCGTCTGAGGAATATTAAGCAGGTTATAATATTTGGCCTCAGTGATGCCTGCAGAGTAAATAAACATCCTACCCATCTCATGAGTGACGTCCTCCGTGGCTCCGTGGAAGAAGCACACGAACACAACCATCCCCTCCTGGATCTGAGGACAGAGAGGCACAGTGAAGATCCACTCCTCATGTTTACTGTAGAGACGCTGCTGCTAGACCACTAACTGAATCTTAAAACATCTAAAAAATAAATAAATACAAATCAAAGGTAACCATGGGAACTACGATTAGAGCTCATAACAAGGCTCATCACTCGTAAGAGACAACATTTATTGTTGGCTTCTTCATGTGACGTTGATGATCACCATTGTCCCAACTGCTCCCTATTAAATTAATTAAAGTCAAATGTAACTAAACACGATGTTACTGTATAGTATTATATCAGACTGAGTTGACGTGCCTACAGTAGCATGTTAGCAGCTACTGGATGTAAACATGCAAAGGTTTACCGTGTTAGCACGCTAAGCTTTAGCACAATCGTAAATGGTAAAATGAGCACTTTTCTCCAATCGCCAACCGTGTGATTAGTGGACGACCTGCTGAGCCACAGTAAGGTGTGGTAACATGCTAATGTTTAATCTGTGGAGTTTTGCATGTTAGTCAGCTAAAAATGCTCATGTTAGTACGGCATACGCTTGGTATTGTTACACGCATTTAGCATTTAACAGTTGGCATGGGCCACCTGGTGGCCTGGTGGTCAAGAAACGCTGTTTAACCACAACGTCGCCGGATCGATTCCAGCCAGGGGTCTTTGTCTCTCTGTCATGCTGCATTTCCTGTCTGAGTCTCTACCATCACTTTCAAGTGAAGGTTAAGTGCCGAAAAATAATCTTTAAAACAGACAAAAAAATAGATTTAGCATGCTAGTGTAACATGCCAACATTTAGCATGTTAGCATACCACAGTAATATAAAGTATATTAGCACGCTCTGTGAGATTTACTTCGAGTACAGTTGAGGCTGTCAGGATCCTTAGTTTTAGATGAAAAGTCAGAGGTTCACCAGAGTTATTACGATCCATGAATGTTTGTACCAAATCTCCTGGAAATCCGTCCAGTAGTTGAAATATTTGGGCCAATAGGCAGACAACCCAGATGTTGACGTTCATCCCTCGCTGAAAATGTTAAATCTCGTCTTTTAGATATATTTAAGATAAATGAACAAAAGAATGAACAGACAAACAAACACTCCCACCTCCGCCCACTGAGCGTCGGCCCCGTCCACGGCTGGTTTGGTCTTCACCTTCGCCTTGCTGCACTGCTGGATGACGGTACGGGCCTGTAGTCTCCGGGGCCTCCGAAAGGGGGCAGGGCTGCTCACACACACATGTACAGTGTGTCAATACATATGCAGTAATACTATTAAGACAGATTAATTAAGTAATTAGTTGTAAAGACGGTTAAAGGAAAGCAGGTGCTGTACCTGTCCACCTCAGGAGGGGGTTTGGCTGTGTGTGCCGGGGCAGAGCCAGCGATGGTGAAGACGGGCCAGGGTTTGGTGCTCGGGGCCACCACAGGCTCCAGGCCACAGCTGGGGCTCCTCTTAGCCAAAGAGCCTGCCTCCGGGCCTCCCTTTCTCTTCACCAGGCGCTGGACACTGCCCTGGCTCCGGGTCTGTATCGATATTTGGGACTGGGACTGGGTCTTTAGTCCTCTGCTTTGACTTGGAGGTTGACTTTTCTTGCTTGTGGCTTGTGGAAGTTTGGGTTTTGCTGGGAGCTCAGTTGGAGGATGTGACCCTGTGAGAGGTTTGGTCACGTCCTGGTCTTTGACGTAGCGATGTGTTCTGGCGCTTCCCCGAGAGCCACTGGTTTCTTTCTGGTCCTGAGCTTGTGTCTGCTCCTCTGGCTGAGCTTTCACCTGAACCTGGTTCTCAGGCTGAACGTCGGAGCTGTTTGTCTCCGTCTGGACTTCAGACTGTGGAGGGGTCCCTCTCTTGACAGACCAGAGCCTGGCGACAAAAGGGGCGTTAGGAGTTCTTGGCTGGAGGATTATGGGAGCTCTGGGCTGGAGGTTGATGGGAGTTCTCAGGTGAAGGAGGATGGGGATTCTGGGCTGAACGGGAGTTACAGGCTGGGGGGACAAAGGGTCCTCCTGGGATTGAGATGAGAGACATAAAGTGGGACAAATTTACAGATTACAGATGTAAGAAGTTGTGTGTGCCGTCCGGCTGGCTGAAGCTGAAAAACCCACCGCTCTGTCCTCTGAATTCGTTGCTGGCTGCCTCTCTTCATCACCGACGCTCCCAACACCTTCATCAACATCCCCACCATCATCCTCGTCGTCATCGCTGTATCCATCGTCATCCTTCCCACTGTTGTCAAGATGCAGAAACAGAGCGACGTCAAAGAAATTCAAATTATATGAACTGTTCACTAATATTACATCTATTATTTATACTATCACTACAACTTATTGTGTTGCTGCTGCTGACTCTCCAACTACTACTACTGTTACTTCTTCTCGTAGTTTACCTCGTAGCACAGTGTTTCTACAGTACTAAATCCCTAAATTTGTCCCTGAATTCTGCCTGTGACTGGAACCCACACACCAGTCTAACCCGTCATGTATCTGTGGTGATCTCGGCGCCTGCAGACGTGACTCTGATCCTCCAGGTTCTGCTTCTGGCTTCTTCCTCTTCCTGCTGCTGCACCACGAGCAGCTGTTGATCCACTGCACCACATCAGGTCTCATGGTTTTCCAGAAGTACCTGTCAGAGATTAGTTACCTCCAGCGTTAAGTATAATCTACATTTAAAAAACTAACAAACTTGAAAACCTAGAACGATCCCAACATTATGCCAAACTTTGCCTTTTTGTCTTTATATTATTAACTCTTAAACAGAAGTCAGACAGTATCAGGATAGCATGTTGTATTTATTTTTAAAATATGCTGAAATAGCCATCTGCTATTGGTTGATTTATGGTTCAAAGTGATGTCACTCAGCTTCACTTAAAACTAAAGTGATAAAACTGAAGTGATGATGTGTTCAGGTGTATCAGCCACCTGTTTTCCCCTCTGGGTCTTTGCAGGATCAATAAAGTTTCATCTCATCTCGACAAAGGAGACCCCTCTCACCTCTCGTTGAGCAGTCTGAGACACTTGTTGACATCGAGGTGGTTCAGCTCGTTGTGATAATCCACCAGGGCGGCTTCGACTTGCTGCCTGTTCCTCAGAACCAAACGCACCCGATCTCCCCTCACCATGTGGAGCTCGTCGTCTGGGAAACCAGGGAACAAGTTGTCACGTTACCAAGTTATCCGGTGACTGAGGGAACTAACGCAAAGTTCAATGAACTGTTATCAAGAAAGGATCTCGAGTTTGTCTTTGCATTTTTGTAGGGCTGCAACGAACAATTTCATTATCCATTAATCTGCAGATCATTTTCACGATTAATCGTTTAGTCTAAGAAATGAAAGATAAAGGGTTATAATCTTTGTCCAAAACAGGGCTTTTTTAAAATCCATTGTCAAAAACATACGATTGAAAATGGACTTTATTTAATTTTTCTCCCTGTAAATGAAAAAAAGAAATAAAACAAATTAAATCGTAATAACACAATTGATCGATTAATCGACTAATCGTTGCTTAATTGGATAGTTAAGATGTTTGTTTGAAGCTCAGAAACTCCTTCTCCATACTTTCTATGTGTAATCACAGACACAGAGTTATGATATAATGACAGAGATCTGTCCTAACGTTTTTGGCTGTGACCCCTCGTCACGAGTGTATACGAGTTTAATTGATTTTGTTTAATTGAATTGTTTCATTTGAATAATTCTAGGCAATTTACAAGACAATAGATTGGAGAAATAAACAGACAAAAAAAGAAGGAGAAGAAGAGGTGTAATTTTGTGTTTTTTCATTTTTTCTTATTTCCTACACTTCGAAAGTCCTCATGGGGGTACTGACCCCCCAAAAAAGAAAATAATCCAAGGAAACAATCTTAAATTGAAAAAACAAATGTTGTGGTCGCATGGCCACAACTTGTGACGATACATTTCTATCAAATCAAAAGTAAAAAAGAGTCATATTCCATGTTTTTAATCCGTGTGTGCTACGGATTTTGGAGGAAATTATTTTGTATCTCTTCTTTAAGTTTAAGCTCCACCACGAACTATTGTTGATGTACTGTATCCCTGTAAGATCCATGTTGTAGTTAAAAATATCCTCTAATGTCACCGATGAGTCTCAGCTGTATAAACAGAGAAAGGCTTCCTTTTTTTATTAGAAGGGAGCTCCTGCAGGAACCTACTGACTGCTTAGGGATTCTGGCTTGTACAAACCTTTGATGGCAAACTTCTTGCAGAACCTCCTGAAGGTGTTCTTCTCTACATAGCTCAGTCCAGGAGGATAGGTGCGTCTGCTCAGGTAGAGCTCCACGGCATCGTACTTGGCGAAATAGGCCTGCTCTCACACACACACACACACACACACACACACACACACACACACACACACACACAGATCATTCAAATACATAGACAGTACAGTTAATTGATGAGCATTGTCCACATCGCTGGAAAAGGATGAAATGGCATCAGAATTTGATTGGACTCCCAAAGGCCATAACCTCCGATAACCACCCCACCTAGAACATACCTCCTCCCCCACAGCAGGCTGGGTCGGACCTCTGGATGGAGTCTGTGGAGGACACACACAACTCAAACTACTGCTTTTAAAATAGCACCGACAGTGCAGGATTGCTGGCATTTTACTTATTGATTATTCAAGGATGATCTGATGTACTGTAAGTAACTCCTGTGCCTTACCGCTGAGTCGCTGTGGACCAAGACTGTGGGCACGGCGTCCGTGTGGAGGGTGACCTTCTCCCCGCTGCGGTCGAAGCAGTCCTCAGTGAAGTGGGTCGAGCAAACAGACGACCGGAGCCGAGGGTGCCAGTTAGGACGACCGACAGCCTTCAGCCACTGAGCCAGCTGGGCCACGTTGTGCAGAGGAAACCTGTATATATAAATAACATTAAGTAATACAGAGACATAATTCAAATCTGTTGACTGGTTCTAAATGCACAACTGCAGGCATGTCACTAGCTAGATAGATGCTTTATTAATCCCATAATAACAGAATAATAATTTAATTGAATAATAATATAAATAGTCCAAACTCTACCTGGTCAAAGGCTTTTTCAGCATGAAGGGATCAGAAGAAGGCGGCTCATCAATTCTCTTCTTTCTCACTAACTGGGGTCGCTATGGCTACGTTAGCTGCTGCTAGGAGAGCTAATGCTAACATAACCACAGCAAACTCAGCTCACCGACCTGGATAATCTACTAAATAAAACCCCTAAACTTCTTTCTTTTCTGACAAATTTAGTTTGTGGGAATTGTACTAGTGATTTACAACACTTATAGAAACAAAACAAGTTTAGATTTTAGTAAAAAATAATGTATATAATGAAATATTCGAGGCGATAACATTCAAGGTGAATTTACTAAAACAACAAACTGTTTGATTAAAGTTTCATGTTTTATCTTCTTAGTTTTTCCCAGTGACCAAAACAGATTCAAAAGGATTTGACAAGGTGTGTTTAGGTGTCTTTAAAAATGGTACAGATATAATAGATTTGGACTGACTTGCATGATAAAAGAACAACATTATTGTATAATGTGTCAGAAAAGGATACATACCAAATATGGTATGTTTTTAGATTTTAGTTTCAGGGCTGTTAATGATGGGGAGATCATTATTTAACCACTAATTAATTAATAATTAATCCGACTGATGCTGTGTTTAGTTAGCTATCTAACCAAAGCATCTTGCAGGGTAACTAGAAGACTCTTAATTCACAGAAATGTGCTCATACTCATGGAAGGTGAGGCCCAGGCCTCGCTCCACCGGCCCGCAGCAGTTGGTGCAGTTGGAGACGCTGCAGCGGAGCCACTTCCTCTTGGTTCTGTTGAGGCAGGTGTGGCAGCTGGAGATCCAGTGGGCCAGGTCTCGGGTCATGCTGGCCCAGTAGAAGTGCTTTGTGATCTCTCGCTGGCAGATTCCCTGGCCGTAGTGACCCTGGTTGTCATGGACCTGCTGCAGGATCGAGTTCACCTGGGGTCAGAAGGCAGCACGGTTGGTTCAGTTGTCACGGGGCAAAGGATTACCTGTTGTTTCCTTTGTGTTTTGCTTTTTTAAAGATGTTTTGGGGAGATTGGGATTTTGGGCTGAAGGCTTGCTACGTGTTAACTGGTTTTGTGTACGGGAGGCAGATACCCTCCTCACATTTAAGAGTAGGCTTAAGACTTTCCTCTTTGATAAAGCTTATAGTAGGGCTGACTCAGGTGAGCCCTGAGCCCCCCCTTAGTTATGCTGCTGCTGGAGTGTGGGCCTAGACTGGAGACTTCCTATGATGCACTGAGTCTCTCCCTCCTCTTCCATCTGTACTACACTCCTCTCATATCCCATCAATGCTTGTTACTAATCTCAACTTCTTCCCCGTAGTTGTGTGCTTTCTCTCTCCCCTCTCCTTCTGTTGCAGGTGTTTCTGCCTCCGGAGCTGTAGAGTCTGGATCTATGGTTGCGGCCACCTGCTGCCCCCGTGCTCCTGCTCTGCACCCGCTGCTGCAGTTGCGGTTTGTTTGTATTAGTATTATAATATTGCTCTTAGTATTATTTCTGTTGGTGTTAACATCAGTACCATTGCCACAGGTATTGCTTTGCATCTCTGTGTGAAACTGTATTGTGCTGCTGTATGTTCTCTTTCCTCCTGCTCTCTCTCTCCCGCTCCCCCCGTCCCCCTTCAACCCAACCGGTCGAGGCAGATGACCGCCCACCCAGAGCCTGGTTCTGGTTCTGCTCAAGGTTTCTACCTGTTAAAGGGAGTTTTTCCTTGCCACTGTCTCCTGGTGCTGCTTGTGGTGGGAACTGTTGGGTCTCTGTAAATATAAAGAGTCGGTCTAGACCTGCTCTATATGAAAAAGTGCCCTGAGATAACTTTGTTATGATATGGCGCTATATAAATAAAACTGAATTGAATTGAATTGAATTGAATTGAATGTGTCCTTGTGTCAAAATCTGGTTTTATGGCCTTCATTATCTCAGTTTTTTTTTACCTAAATGAATGTGTTTAATCAAATTAACCCAGCACAAATCTCTTGCTTATTTAAAATGTGACTGAGGGGCGCCGTCTTTCCAAGATTTTACAGTTATGCTGCTGGTAACTAAATTGTCGTCATGTTGGTCGATGTTACAAACATTATGCTAACTCTGCCATTCAGAGACTTTCTGTCTTAGTGGTGGACGTCTTTCATTTGTCCCTGCATTTAAATTGAGATGCATCTTGGAACAACAAGAAAGCAGCAGAAGATGAAGCTGGACAGAAATGTTTCATGAAAAGACACAAAAACGGCATCCTGTTCTCGACGCCTGACATTAGCATAAAGTTGACTTGATCTCTAATTCTGTCACGTCCTCCTTGTAGCTACACTTGCAAATGTTTACTTTAAACCTCTGATACTGTCCTCAAATAAATGTGATCGTTTACATTTGTACATTTCGCTGCCGCTGGACATTCACCAACAGCTCTGGCTCAAAGGCGGCTTGATGGTGTTTGTTGGAGGGGTGAGTGTCATTTGTTCATTTTCCAGAAAGTTCCTCCTCCTTTTCAAACTTTAAGACGCTGTAGCTACACGACACTACAGCACAGGATTAATTTGAACTTCATAATACACTGTAAAGCAAATCATGCAAACCTCCTCTCTGCTGCGCGGCACTCTGAGAGGAGGAGAGACTCGCGTGTACATCAGCACTCCATCTGAAACAGAAGACAAACGTTTCTAAAGCTCAATTAGATGCTACGAACTGGTTCACTGATTAAAGGAGGCAAATAAAATGCCGTGTTTTATCACTCACCTATTAGGCCAAAGCGCTTGGCCATCCTTTTTAAAGCTCCTCTGCTCTTCTTGCTTTGCATAGGTAAGACCCTGTGGCTCAGATACCTGCAGACAGCAAAATATACAGTATCATGTAAAAATGTAACTTGTAACGTGTGAATGGAGGGGTCAGGCGATCTCGTGTCTACCTGGCGATCTGGTTGTAAGCAGCGAAGCTCGGCTCGATGATGGTCTTCCTCCTCTTGCACTCCGTCACCGTCTCGACCGCCCTGGAGTCTGGATCCGGAGCTGGGAGGCAGTACTGGTGTTCCTGCAGCTCCACGGGTGTTTCAGAGTGATCAAAGGCCGGTTTACAGGGCGTCACGTCTGTGGTGTCTGCAGCAGCAGCAGCAGCTGTAGAGAGGAGGTCTTCCAGAGTGCTGGTATGAAGGAAGTCCTCATCTGAAGGGACAGGAACCTGAAAAACGGAGGAGGAGCCCAGTAGGTGAAATTTATGTTATTTTATCCTGTTACGAAGTTTTATTATGATACATGCATATACTTTGTGTTTTTGCTGTTTAACACAAAATATTTTCTCCTTGACATTCTTTACTGAACTTCACAAGACAGAGAGGAGGGTATAAATAAAAATAAAGTAAATTGAGAGCATGATTTGATATTAGCATGAATGATTAATTTGAGGGGATGTAGTAAATAGTTTGAGGGAAATTGAGGGAATTAAATAAGTATATTTAAAAAAGAAAATTTGAGGCAGGATATATTAACAATATATCAATCCCCTTCTCCACGTGTATTATTTAAGTGTAGATTAAAGTTAATAGAACAAAAAAAAAGTGTCAGTAAACTAGACTAGTGCTTCCCAACCTGTTTTTCTTAAGGCCTGATGATTTTTAGAGACCTGAAGAGTTAAAAGCATAAAGTAAAGATCAGAGAAAAAAAGCAGAATTTTGCTGTTCTTATTTCCTGCCCGTCTGCATGCTCTGTGTCACCTCGTCCTCCTGCTCTGCCGCAGGGATGAAGGTGGGTATGGCGTCGGGTGATAGAGTCAGCTGACCCTCCTCGCTCAGTGTGAAGCAGGACGGCTCAAAGTGTCTTGAGCAGAGGGAGGAGTTTGTGCGCAGCGAGCCTTCGTCCCTCTGAGCCACCGCCAGCCACCTTCGCCGTCGCTCTGCCTCCTTTGGAAACCTGCAGGACAGAAGAAGACCTGACAAAGCTGAACAAAAGGAAAGTCTGCCTGTGGCGTACCGCAGGGTTCCATCTTGGGTCCTATTTTATTTGCATTAAATATACTACCTTTGGGTTCTACTTTTAGAAAATACGTTTCCTATCTCTGTTATGCAGATGATACTCAGCTCTACCTTCCATTGAAACCTGGTGATCCCTGCTGATTGAAGTCCCTCTACAACTGCTTCCATTTGCACTACTGCTGTACATTTGCACAATAATCTGCTACTTTTATCAAACAACTATTGACATAAATATCTGTTGTCCTTTTGTGTCTGTTCTAAGACATGCATGTTGTTTTCTGTTTTTCATCCATGTTTTATCTGTGTTTTTATTTTGCACATTGAGCTAGGAGTAAACGCAATTTCGTCCTGCTGTGTGCCCCTCATGTGTCGTCATGTGTATGGTTTGAATGACAATAAAGTTTAGTTTTTTCTTACCCCTTACCTTACCTGCCTTAAAATCCTGGACAGCTAAAAGCTTCCTACAGCTAAATGAGAATAAACCTCAGGTCCTCATCTACGGCCCTGCAGACTCCATATTCTTGGGCCTCTGTCATTTTTGATTATGGTTTAAAATGTGATAAATAAATCAAGTATATTGTTAGTACTAGTTCTTTCTACCTTAGATATATTGCAAAATTAAAATCATGACTGTCGTTTAAGGATTTGGATTAAAAACAGAAAATTTCTGATTTACTCCAGTTTATTTTGTAACCTGAAAATATTCAAAATGCCTCAATAATTTTGTTAACCACAGATAGCAATTGTGCTACATCTGATAAGTACAGTATAATATCATCTGCATATTATAAAATAAGTGGTCACACTTATACCTTTATCCATAATTAGCTATTTTAATGCCATCTCTCTGTAAAGCACTTTGGTCAGCATGTGTTGTTCTTAAATATGCTCAACAAATAAACTGATTTGATGTGATTTAGCATGCATCGCTAACAGCATGCTAACTTCACAGCTGAGCCTGAATAGACCTGAGGCTGCAAACTACAGTTCAGACTGATGAAAACTGAGTCTTACAATGTAGAGCTGAGTCTAAACATAAAGAAGATAAACCCTGTTGATTCAGGTAATAATTAGACCAAAACATGGTGTCTGACCTGTGGAAGCCGAGCTCAGGGTAAATGTAGCTGGAGGCGTCGCAGCCGTAGGCCAGGCAGAACTGGACGGGCGGTTCGGGTGGGTCAGCAGGACTTCGGTTCTGACAAACAGCACAAGCTTTGATCCAGGTCTTCACCGCCTCCGTCACTCCAACCCAGTAATACATCAACTGGACAGACGGAGGAGCAGCAGGTTTTATAACGCTGTATATATTGATCACATTATCTTAACTGCTCGGTTCTGTTGATCAAACATATATCATCTATACTCACCATTATCTCCTTTACCGCCCGGGCCCGGCCAGCATGGTTGTTGTTGTCATGGTAACGGGTCAGGATCTCCCTCACTTCCTCGTCGCTCCTGACAACGCGGAGGAGGCGGCCTCGATAGGAACGCCACAGGCAGCCATCTGGAGGACGGAGGGAGGAAATCACCAAAATCAAAAGTCAGAAAAGGCTGGAGACAGAATCCTGTTAATTAAAACAGGATATGGAAAACTATTTTACTATTTTAAACCAACTGACTGAGGATTTACGAAGGTCTAATTATCCAAACTTATAACAAACTTTGACACAGACCTCTGAGTACTTGAACTTTGGACAGTTAACTTGCAATGTGACGCAGTCCAGGATTGTCATACTACATATCGTGGTCCTGGATCACCATCTCCTGTGATTTGACCATTTCAGTCACTGAACGCCTCATAAAATATGTTACAAAAAGAAAAAGAAGAAGAAGGTGAGAATACAAACATATCGTATGGTAGGGAATGTTCCTACCAATTTATAAAGTGGGTGCAAAGCAACAAGAAAACATGATTTCATTTGAACAATAAAAGGTCTTTTCCACGAAAGTCATTGAGATCAATTAAAAATGGTGCAGGATCAGAGTGCTTCTCAGCTGCAGTGCTGCCACTGACGGCTCGAAGACACAATGTACTGAAACAATACTACGTTTTTAGTTACTTTTCTGCCACCTTAAGTAGTTTTTTACCATCTTATAAGTCACTATAACAATTACCTACCATCCATCCAGTGAGTTTGTCTTAAACATTCATCCTGTAACAAATTTTATGAGTCGCTCAGTGAATGAAATAAGATAAGATAAAACTTTATTTATCCCTAAGGGGAAATTGTTTTTTGTCTATACTGGCAAATATATAGAGTGCAAATATAAAATATCATTAGGTGCAAGTCCTAAATCTACACAATCCCAAAAGTATAAACAGGTTAACGGTAAGGATCATTCTTGGTGAGGTGAATATAGCTATGTATGTACAATATCAAATCTGAAGTACAGGTATATGGTTAATTCAAAATGTTCATGATTATGTCCGTGATATTGTCCCAAATGTCCAAATTACAGGAGATGGAAATCCAGGACCGTCATCCTGGCTGTGTGAAATATAACGGACAGCGATGCTTTTTAAAAAGTATATTTTAAAGGTCAGTTTACCCAAATGACAAATAATGTATTTCCTCGCTTACCCCTGGTGGTATCTACCAAGCAGACAGTTTTTGTTGTTATTTGTCCAGTTTTCTGCCTCTACCCCAATATAATAAAGGTGAATAAATGTTTGTTTGTGGTGCTCACAAACATTTTTTTTTTTTTAAATCAGCAGCTGTGTGTCTTTTCAACTGTGAAGCTGTTAACAGTGTGGACAGTTGAAGGGAACTTTAACTGGCTTTAACTGCTCTGCACCAAAAGAAAAACTTTTTTACTTATTTTTCTATAATGTGTAAGAAGCATCTGTGTCGCCTGCCAGTGTGGCTTTAAAATACCTTTATAGATAAAGTGCTTGCTGGCAGCTCTGGTGACTTTCTTTGAGCTCTTTGATGCATCTACAGGATACTTTCCTGCCCGCACGAACTGCTCCACCTTATCCAGGAAGTCAAAAGAAGGCATCTGCAAGGGAACAGGAGAGAGAGACAAAGAGAGAGGTGATAAACAGTCAATCTAATGAATGAACTTTACAAAGTCAAGATGTAAAGATTGGTTATTAATTAACTTAACTTAATATTCAATTATTTGTTTGATATTTATTAAGTAAGAATGCTAAACTTGTCTTTGTTGAAGCTAATAAGCAAATTATGATTAATCAAATGTTTGCTTACTTTTCTCCATTTCATATTGAAAACCCTTGGGTATTTGATGTTGGTGTTGACAGCTTAAACAAATGATCAATTGGTGGTTTGTTAATTATTAAATAAGAATGCTAAACTTGTCCTTGTTGCTGCTAATAAGCAAATAATTCAACATTTGCTGACATTTCTCCATTTCATCTTTAATACATCTGGGTTTTGTACAGTAATTTAGTCAAAATATGCAAATAAGCAATTAGACATCACTTTAAGCATTAGTAACGTGATTGATTAGTCATTATTGTTGCCAATTTATAAACAAATGATCAATCGACTAATTGAAAAAATAAAAAGCTAGCTAGATTAATTAATAATTATATATATAAAACATCTAAGTCTCTTTCTCTGTAAAAGACACATGCACACAGACTCTTAACGTAACTCTGATACCACAAAAATATCAATTTTCATTCAACAAATTCATCACGAAAATAGCTGAAGTCCGTTTCCTACCTTAGAACATCTTGCGTCCGGTAAACACAAATCCTCGTTACACCGACGCCAACTTTCAACAAAAACTCAAGTTTCGGCGCGTTATTTTTCGACCGAGCTGTTCGCATAAACAACGTAATTTATTTTGCTTCATCTAAATGTTCATATAAATTCTCCAAAGTAATAGATTTCAGGTAAAACTAGTGGCTAAATGTGGCGTTTGGTGGCGTGCACATTTAAGCTAGCAGCAGCAACGTTGTACGTTCCGGTGTGTGGATTTTCAAAATAAAGGTTTAAATTGAGCTCGTAACTTTTTTGGGCAAAAATTTCAAAATATATCCATAAACTGCTACAAGATTTTGAACTACTATATGAAATATTGTTTTTTTTCAACTTTATTGATTATTGACAGTCAAATTCAAACAACAGTAAAATATAAACAAGTTTAAAGAGGAAACAAAGTGCCAGTTAGGACAAAAAATTAAATTATATTTAAAGAAACATTCGGTAAAGAGATTGTGCAAGAAGCTTTTTACATTCAATAAAAACATAACACATAGGAGGAGGAGAAAATAAATTAATTAATTAAGAGACAGATTACTAATAGAATAATATTTGTCGGTCATTTTATATGTTTCAAATATAGTTTGGGTCTTTGTTGCTTTTCTATTTTTCAGCTTGACTAGATAATTGTAATAGAGATTAATATCAATTAAAAATAAGGTAAAGTTTGTGGTTTTCATTTCATTTTATGAATTTGCCAAAAAATTATAAACAGATTAAAAAGCTAACATTTTTGTCCACTGAGTTATTTTCAAAATAAATTAAAATATCACTACCATAAATGACATATTGTGTTTGTTGTTTACTGAGTGACCAGATTTGCAAACCTGTGACATTTAATACTCATTTTTACTATGATTTTTCATATGAGGTTTAACTAAGAGAGCCTTATCTAACAACATCGTCCTACTATTCTTAAATCACACAGACAGCTCAAAACCATTGCAAATACATTTTTAGGTCCAAGTTTTGTAAAAGCACTCATTTACAATGTCTTCCCTAATTTCCGTGCTTTTATTTTGGCGGCAAAATCGATTAACCGGAAGTTGTATTGCGGCCACTTGCTGCTCACTTGCTTGAGAGAGAAACAGTCTTGACACGCAGGTTGTAAAAGCTGCTGTAACCCAAGTTTACTGAGTGCTGTTTATTTCCGTTCCCTGAAACACAGCCGAGCGCCCCCTGCTGGCCCGGAGGAGACAGGATGTGGTCAATATTCTGCATAAAGGCTCACCAAACCACTTTACTATTCTTCACTAAATTAGGCGAATATATATTTCTATTTTAATGTATTTTATTTCAAAGGATGATGTGTTTTAATCCCTCGCTAAATAATTTACCTCTTTGTATTTTAACCCCTTCTGTTTGTGTTGATTTGTGCAAAATAATTTTTTGATCTCAAAAAGACCATCTTGGTTGAATTTAGGTCAAATAAATTATAAATTATTTTGCAGAATTATGCAGTGTTGCAGGATGAAAAGTCTCCGGGATCGTGATGATAGGCTGTGAACTTTATTTACCAAATACACTAATATGGCCAAAAGTATGTGGACACCCACGTATGACAATTTGAGCTTGTGATTCCGCCACCATGTTCATTAATGTGCTGCTCTAACAGCCTCCACTCTTCTGGATTGGACTGATGTTGGGGGATCAGGTCTGGCTCACAGTCGGCACAAAGTTGGAAGAACGCTATAGTCTAAAATATCTTTGGATGCTGGAGCATTAAGATTTCCCTTCAACAGCACCAGACCATCATTCCTCCTCTACTAAACTTTACAGATGGCACCGTGCATTAAGTTAAGTTTTCCTAGCTAGTTTTATAAACACTTTGTGGCCTTGTGACCACATTTTTAAAGACGCCTACTCCTCAGAAATGTGAGTTTTTATGTTTTACACATTTGAGAATGCAGTTTTGTATTCTGCTTAATCACGTCTGTGGGGGAGTGACATACAGTATTCGTAATAGCTTTTATCACAAATGCATAAATCAAATGTCAAAACATTAGTTGCAGAAATCGCAAGCGACTGTTTCTAGCCTTGTTGGAAGATATGTAGACATTAATTAAGAAACAATTTCGACCTCCATGACGGCATTAGACGCGTGACTTGAACTCCCTGCAGTTCAGAACTCCATCAGGTGTGTGTAGGGTCCGTTGGTGTCGAGCTTCAGCACTTGTCTGTTTCCATACGTCCCGTGTTTCACCGTCACTTCAGCTGAAGCAGCCGTCAGTTCCTTCTCACACAGAGAAACGAAGGCGCTGTACAGCCGCAGTCCGTCCTCTTTGCCGATGTTGTTGTGGTACTGCATGGCCCTGCCTTTGGCCTTCCCGCCCAGCGTGGCCTGAGGGACGATCAGCAGGCTGCCGGGAAGCTCCAACACCGACACCATCTTCCCCGAGTCGGACTCACACAGCCGCACGTTCAACAGCGTGGACACTGGATGGGAGAGGGGAGTACACGTTATTTACATCTCATATGGAGGGATTAAAGTAAAAGGAGTTCAAATCTGTAGGTGAAAGGTTAAAAAGGTCGCTGACCCATCTTGGGCAGGATGTCGTCTGTGGCTCCTTTAAAGAAACAGATGTAGATCACCATTCCTCTGTCGACCTGAAAGCAGAAAAACACCAAAACTGTCAGGAGTCATCAGTGATGTGGACCAATAAGCAGCCAGCGTTTCTCCTTCATTATAAGTCCACTCCTGTTTCCAGTGCACATATCTCATATCTCTTACTATTGTGCCAATGACATACAACTGTATCATCTCAATTCAAAACGGCCTTAGTGCCATAAAGGAAGAATTTTCTACAACTTACCTACAAAACAGAAAGTATTTTTGTTTTTGGCACGATTACTCAAATTTAATCGGCTGATTGATAAAAATAAAAATAAAAAAATCTTGGATTATGTTTGAAAGCAACTCCAACTTTGAGCTCCGTGTGAAATTACGGGTTCAGTACAGCTTTTTTCAGCTAAGGAACATCGCAGAAAACTCAGAGCCTTCCTGTTCCTCCAGCCTAAAGATTTGGAAAAACATCATCCATGTTTCTACTACGTAAGGCCTCAGCTACTGTTAACGTCCTGTTCTCCTGCAGATCTTCACTGTGGGCAGCTGGGGAAAGATCGCATCTGACAGCAGAGACCATCTTTGAACCTGAACCATCTCCGTGACAACTGAGCAAACTCTATTGGCTGATTGAAGCCACAAGATGAAGCCGAAAGCTCCGGAAAAAATCTTCTAAGTGTAAAAAGTATTTTATAAGATTTTATAACTTTCTATTTTGTGGTTTGGACACTTTATTCACCTGCTTGTTTATACAGTCTCTCTTAAATATGTTTATATACTTTCGTCCTGTAAAACATTTAGTAACTTCCATTTACTGAAGTGCCGTGTAAATAGTTGTTTTTAACTGCATTGATATTTGATTTCATGTATTTCATCATTACGGTGAACAGCACTGTAGTGCATTTACATGTCAGAATAAATTAATTCTGACTGATTACTTCTAGTGTTTCTTTGTATAGCACTATACCTTCTGCAAACCGCTTCATCATTGTAAACATATATCAGCTCTTCACATGCAGCAGATGGACGCAATGAAATGGTCACGTGTTCTCACCTGGACAAACTGAGCCTCTGAGTGTTCCTCTGCGGGTTTCACCTGAAGTCTTGCGTGCAGACACTGCTGCAGCACCGCACGGGCCGCAGGAGCAGGAGCACTTCCTTTCTCCGTCATCACTGCTCCGGTTTTAATTTTTAAATCCTCTCTACTGTCTCCCTGACTTAAAGTCTGTCCGCTTTATAAACGACGGTACACGAGAAACCGCTCCGAACAGAGTTCTACACCAAAGAACAGAACAATATTGACTTACAAACCGACAGAAATGTTCAATAAATGGCAAAGACAACTCATAAGAGAACTCACGCAACACACTTCCGTTTTAACGTCAAGTAAAGATGCGCAAAGGTGCTCAAAGCTGCGCATTATTTTCGCAGTTTTTCACTTATTTATATCATAATTGGGTGGATTTTTATTTTTTTTTATCATCAGCTATTCTTAAGCAATACAAAAATAAAAAATTACATTTACATTTACAGAATAAAAAAAGGAAACAGCAATTAAAGGAAAGAAACATATTTTGGAGGGTTATCAAGAACAAAAGAAATATACACTCTTTAAAATGTAAATATACAAGAAAAAATAAATAAATAATAGTTTGACATGTCAGTATATAGTTTTTTAATTTTTTTTAAATACTAGTTTTTGTTATGAATTTGAAACTTTAATTTTGTTTTTAATAAAATCAAACAGAAATAAATTAAAAGAGGGGCGTCCATTAGACCACTTGCAAGTATAAATATTTTATAAATATATATATATATATATATATTACCCAGTAAATTTATAAAATTAAGATCCAGATCATTTTTGAAATTTGACTGATTATTCTATTACATTCTATTGTAGATTCCCAAACTGATTAACTCATTGATAACGCATGTAGTAATAGCTATACAGAAGTCTGTAAAAGACAACAGTAATTAAAGTTACAAAAATAAAAACTAGGTCCATTTAGGAAAGAAAACGAAAGAAAACGAAAACGCCCATCAGACACACCCATGCGTACTTTGCGCAAGCTTGACGCGCGCCAAGCTAACGAGCTGTGGAGCATCCAAACAGCTAAACATGGCTGTGTTCACGTACAGCAGACTGTCCCATTTACTGAGAATGTCCGTTAATAAACCCTCCGTTTTACGAACAGGGACAGAAATAAATCCCGGACCCGCGTGTTGTGCACAGTTCACACGCTGCCAGGTGAGATTACTGTCTGTTTCCGTGAGCACAACACAGTTCAGCTGCACGTAAGCTAGCTAGCTAACAGCTTTATGTTACCGTCAAGGTAGAGAGAAAGTAAGAAGACTGGAAGTTTTCAAAATAAAAGCGATAACGGTAAAACAAAGAAAATACATATTCTAAACATAATTGAATTTCAACATATTGAATTTATATTGGATCATATATATGTCTTCATATGTAGTGTACTATGTATGTACTTTGTCTTTGATACGTACATTTCTTTAAATGTTAAAGATATTATTTTGAACCCTACAACCGGAAGTGTTTGTTGTATTCGTCCGGACTTGACTTATACACACTGCTGCTCAAAGACTTGAACAACGTCTTTTATAAATCGGTCTAATATGGTTTTAATGAGCCATTTTTATTTATTTTTTTGTTATTTTCTTATACCAAAATAATGTAACAGCAGCACCAATAATAGTAGTTCTAGAAACAGTGGTAATGTTTGTAGTAAATCTGTGTAATTTGTAGGCCTATTTTATGTACATTTCTACCACTTTTTAACAATTCACACTCTATAAAGGGTTTATAAATTGGAACCCATGGCTTAAGGAATGGTTAATGGTAATCATTTAATAATGCTTTAGGCAGACCATTAATGAATACAGGGGTTTCTCATTTTTAATACACCATGCATTCTGAATTTGTAAATACAAAAGTCCTTAAAGTCTATAGTTATAACTGTTAACAAGTTGGTAAATGGATTTTGGTCTAGATGCTGAAGGAGGATACATACTAATCAAAGAGATTTTCACAACTTGGCAGCCCAAAAGTTGGTCTTATTAATGACCTTTAACTGATCTATAAAGCATTATTAGTAAATGATTGAAATGAAATGATGACATGAAAGATGTTACTAAATTATAAACCCTTTATAAAGGGTGCATTATTAGAAAGTGGTATCAGATAATTTAACCCCTGAAGAGTATACATTTACACTGTCTACCCTCCTTGTTACAGTTTTAGACAGTTGTGATTGGCCAGATCATCTCTCTGATTGGACTAAAAAAAACATCTTCAGTTTCTTGCCAAACTCCATGTTAAATTCTGTCAATTTAACATTGCCTTTCTCTCCAGTAAAACACAGTGCTCTTACCATATATGTTGTGTTTTCTGAAATGTTTGGGACTACTGCTATTCAGCATGAACATGATCCATCAAGCAGCATTTGTTTTATTTATATTGACAATGGACATTTTGAGGTTATACTGTATATCATAAAGTGAATGAAGCAAAGCAGTTTCTGTTTTCCGTCTTTTACTGGTTACTTATTTCCACTAAATCCCACAGTGTACTTTCAGTGTCGTTAAGTCTTAACTTTGTCTTTCTGAAACCTACAGAAAGTATCATTTTAATAGCAGGTGATAAAGGAGCCACAGTCAAACTGATGATTCAAGCATCTAAGTTTCCCAACCAGGTCTGGATTGGAAACCAGCAACTCCTAACCTTCAGGTTGTTTTCATTCAGTACCTCTTGTGTTATTGCTTCTCACAGAGGTCGGTGGATAGTAAGGCGTTACAGGAGAGGCAGAAGCAGCAGATGGCGAGAGGTCTTCCCAAACAGAAGCCCATCACAGGCGTCAAACAGGTCATCGTTGTGGCATCAGGGAAAGGTGGCGTGGGCAAGTCCACCACGGCAGGTACAGCATGAATTTCCTGTTGACTTTTCCAGTATATTTAATCTTCCAGAGCAAATACATCCAACGCTCTAGGAGTCAGTAATGGATATTTTGGTTTGAATTCCTTTCAAGTCTGACTAATCTTAAAATGTTGGCTGGCAATGCAGCACGCATGCTTAATGATGACAGAAAAACAGACAAAAAAACTGGGTTTTTTAATAGAAAAATAATTGTTGTAATACATTTCAGCCAACCTGATGTCTTTAAGTGTCCAGTCAGAGGTGTTTAATGTCTGTTTTTCTGTCTCTGCAGTGAATTTGGCTCTTGGATTAATGGCCAACGATCCGGTAAGGAGTCTCCTCTCTCATATCACATTCTGTACATTCTAATTTTACATTTTAGCCAATCAGCAACAAGACACAGACTTCATTTGAAAACAAACAGACAGTTTTGGCCTTTCAGGACTTAAAAACGTTCTGTCCCCCATCAGGCTGATCAGTGTATATTGTGAGGTGGTGGTACACAGGTAATGTTTCTCAGGTAAATAAGGAAAAGGGAGGCTCTTGATCGGACAGCAAGCATTAAGCCTGTTGACCTGCAGTGCAACAGACCCACACACAACCCTAAAATACACATGCTATGAAACTACAGTGGGTTTTAATTACCTTTTCACGACTATAGCATTTGTAAGATATCTGTTATTTCATCATTTTGACTTCTCAAACTGTCAAAATGTGTCAGTTAGCTATCTTCTCTCTGTCTCTCTGTCTCAGTCCAAGTCAGTCGGCCTGTTGGATGCTGACGTTTACGGTCCGTCCATTCCCAAACTGATGAACCTGAAGGGAAACCCGGAGCTCTCTGACAGTACGCCACGTTCTTTTACCTTTCTCTCTATGTCCACCGTTGGTCAGTGAATGTCACCTGATCATTGGGTTTTAATGCAGTGGTTCTAGGTGACTGTTAATTATGTGTCGTCAGCTGTTTTCTCTTTCTTCCAGACAATCTGATGATCCCGCTCACCAACTACGGGATTCCTTGGTGAGTCCTTCCAGTCAAAAACATCACGTCATCGTGTCTCTCCCCCTTCACAGCGCAAAAACAAAAGTGTAGCTCGTACCTGTTGTGTCACCTGTCCTCCTCTCTCTCAGCATGTCGATGGGCTTCCTGGTGGAGGATGTGGCCCCCATCGTGTGGCGGGGGCTGATGGTGATGTCAGCGATAGAGAAACTGCTCAGACAGGTGAGAAACTTTCTCACACGGATAATTTGTAAATGTCCAGCTGAGGTTGGAACAACAACATTTAATTGAATTCTAATAGATTGAGGTGTGTGTGTGTGTGTGTTTGTTTGTAGGTGGACTGGGGGTCGTTGGACTATCTGGTAGTTGACATGCCTCCTGGGACAGGAGACGTCCAACTCTCAATCACCCAGAGCATCCCAATAGCAGGTCAGTCACACACACACACACACACACACACACACTCTGCTATACTTGTGAGGACACTCATTAACAATATTGATTAAGCTGGTTAACAGAATATAAGATATCACCATCGATCCTGTCATCCACTTTTGGAATAATTGGTGCTTAAAAATAGTTTGTGCGGGCATCTTCATTTAACTCTTGGATAAATTCTGGTCATCAAAGGATATTTTGTATAATTATAAGTCTGATTTGTGATTATTTTTGAAATTATGGTATATATGGTTTGTTTCGAGTCTTACAGTCTGGTGGTGAGGAGGATTTATATCCTGGACCAGAAATCTTTCATCTTAAATCTAATTCTAACCTTGATTCTGATATTTTTCAACCTGTATCTTATTCTCATAATTGTGGCCATTCTGACTTGTAATAACTTTGAGCTCACCAACAGAAAGCAAGTAGATCCCTATGCAGTTAGCAAAAATAGCTAATCTGGGGGCTAATTTATGTGTTTACCTTTGGTTGGACTCAGAGGCTCCTCGATATACTTTGCTTAGCTGGAGTTGCGTTCCCCGAATCTGTAGAAGGGAAGTGGCGAGTGTTAGCAAGTTAGCACAACCTGCAGTCAGAATGTACACAATGTGAGTAAAAGACTGAGAAACACTGGAATTTAATAATAATTATAATAATAACTTTATATATGTAACACCTTTCAAAACAAAGTCACAAAGTGATTTACAGTAAAAACAAATAATTAAAGTCAATATTCAAAATATAAAATATAAAACAAGATAAAATAATTTAAACAAATTACAACAAATGCCATCAGTTAAGTTTAAAAAGACAGAAATAAAAGTGTGTGTTGTGCAGGTGCGGTCATCGTGTCGACGCCGCAGGACATCGCCCTGCTGGACGCTCGCAGAGGAGCCGAGATGTTCAAGAAAGTTAACGTGCCGGTAATCCAATGAAAAGCCTTTAAATGTGATGTATTCATCAGGTCCAGGAGGGGAACGGCGTTGTGTGTTTGTGTCCCTGCAGGTTCTCGGTCTGGTGCAGAACATGAGCGTCTTCCAGTGTCCCAACTGTCACCACCAGACTCACATCTTCGGCTCTGACGGGGCCCGACAGCTCGCAGACACTCTGGGAGTCACATTATTAGGTAGGGAGGGGGGTCGGAGCACCAGCGAGTATCAGCTGCTCATTTCAAAGTAAAGGCAGCAGGTGTTAAAGGTGGGGGGGGGGGTCCATTCACTTAAGTCTTGTGATTCTTTTTTTTACTATCTTTTAATCGATTGTTTGATTCCTAAATCAATATTATTTTATTATATATTAATTTCTTTTTATTATTTTAATTTTGTTTTTTAAGATTATTTTGTCGACATTCCTGCTTTATTTTCTTGATAGTCACACAATATATATTAATATATTAATAATGTTTTATATGCAGTATAGCAGTGATGCTGCTGCTGAAATAAAACTCAGAAAGGCTGACTGATGGATTTATGTCTCCCTCCAGGTGACGTTCCTCTTCATCTAAACATCAGAGAGACGTCAGACAGAGGACAGCCGGTGGTCGTCTCCTCTCCTGACAGCCCAGAGGTCTCTACTCTATTCTAACCTATTCTATTGTGTTTTATTCTCTTCTGTTCTGTTCCTGATAGCTGTGTTCCTCTGTTTGTACTTTGTTTTTGTTTCCATGAAAAACCACATTTCTGTTCTCCTGCACTTAAAGATGCTCTGAGGTGTATTTTTATCAGCTTAGTGCTTTACTCTGTGTGTGTGTGTGTGTGTGTGTGTGTGTGTGTTCACTCTCCAGGCGGAGGCATACAGGAAGGTGTCGTCTGCTGTGGTCCAGAGACTCGAGGAAGTCAACACCTGACTGACAGCTTTAACAGGAAGTCAGCTGGTTGACGTGACGCTCGCACAACAACAAACAGACATGTGACACACGTGTGACTGTGAACAGACACATACAAACAGAAACACACAAACGTCTTTACTGTCGCACCGCACAATAAGTTCAATCCAAAGCACTACTAGCAGCAGTACACACTGAGTGTACTGTGTATTAGTACTACAGTATTACTACAGTATTACTACAGTATTACTGGATAAATGTGACTCATTTAGTCGTGAAGTCTGTTTATGTTTTTTTTTTTGAATATTACATTTTTGAAATATTTAAAACAACGAGAGGAAACTGTTGAATGTATTTAAACTTCATTACCCAGAGTTCCAGTGCAAATAAATGCCAATAAAATAAATAAATAAAGAGATGAGATGACAGAGGACGATAACGTCACTTTTGGATTTGACTCCTCAGTTTGGATCGTAATAAGTTTTCTCTGCAAAAGTTGGGATTCAAGCTGTGAAACATCTGCAGTTTTCTATCAACATCTCTCTTTAATATGAAAATTAATATCCAATTCTCTGCATCATAATATACACGCCTATTTAACAATAAATGACATTTTGGAAATAAAAATCCTTTTACCTTTCTTCTAAGAAAAATGTATTTTTGTTGTTTTAGTGGTTTTAAACAGAAAAACTGAAGCTGATAAAATACAGTGTGCTCTACAGAACTATCACTGTCGTGTTTGTATATGTAATCTGTACAAATGTATATTTTCTCACTATTAAGGATGTGAATGATTAAAATATGAATTTAGATTTTCTCTGATGATGCAAAGAAACTTCAGAGTTGCTGTTTTATCGAAAAGGACGCGACATGTCTCATGTCTCCTTGTTCCTTTTGTACGACACATAAATATAAATATGGAGTATATATACATAAATATTGTGTGTAAAAATAACATTATTATAGATACATATACCTCATGGTGAAACTTAATTTAGGTTTTTAGGACTTAATTTAGCAGCGAACAGAATGTTTTTTGATCCAAATCACCGATCAGCAGGGATAAATCTTTCTGAAAAACATACTGAGTTTTGTGTGAAAGAGGAAAAGTAAGATGCTGAAAATAACCCGAATGATCCTTTAATGTTGGAGGAGTTTCCAGCACTGTGGACAAGCAGCAGAGGGCGCTGCTTGTATGTTGACAGAAATTAACAGAGAGGCAAAAGACAAAAAGAGAGCGAGAGAATAACTGAAGGTCCCCAAACCTTTAGGAACAAGCTGATCTACAGAATCTAATTTCAAAAGTGCATAAACACCAAGACCTGGACCTCAGGGAGTCTGAAATGAATAAAACCACTAAAACAAGCAGACAAGTGTGACATCATCACCGCATCATCACCTGTTACCAGGTGGAAAACTGTCATTTTTAGGATTAATCATTTCATGATGTGTTTAAGAGGAATGTTTAAAATGACTCTCATTTGTAAGAAGATGAGCGTCCGTCCACATTCACCATCAGTGCAGAGTCGCTTTCAATATTTTAGGTTTTGCATCTTCAATCATTCTTATTATTCTTATTTGTCACCATTTTTTATATATTTTTACGTCTTTTAGTGACTTTTTATTATTTGTTTTTATTTACAGCTTTGTGTTTAGGCAGGATTATCTTTTTAATCTGATCTTTAACTTTCATTTTTATGATTTCATTGACCGTTTGTTCTTGTTTCTTTGGCCTTTATTGATTGATTGGTTTATTGATTGATTGATGGTGGGATACCCAGACATGGTAACTGGACATTTCTGAGGCAGATAATACTGACATTAGATTTATTTTTAATGTTTCAACATTTGTATAAAATCCAGTCTGAGTTCCACAGACTGTTTCCACGAGGAGGAGGAGGAGGAGGAGGAGGAGGAGGAAGAGGAAGAGGAGAAGAGTGGAAAGAGTGAAGAGTGAGAGTCGGGTCACAACAGGCATTTTTTTCACACATCACTCTTTGCCAGAAACTGTTGACTGCAGCTGTGAAATGTCTCACTGTCACACACACACACACACACACACACACACACACAGAGGAGGAAGGGGTTTTTTTCTGGAAAGGTGACGGGAATGAACGGACAATAACTCGCCTCATCTGGGAAAATCTCTTGATTCAGTCTTTTGTGTGTTTTTTATACACACACACACACACACACACACACACACACACAAAGATAAGAGGGATTTGTCCCGATGACTCAAACTCCACTTGAACTTGGACTTTTGGTTTCACAAAACAAGCACTCATTTTCTTGTAAACCATCCAGCAGATTCTCTTTCTGAATTAAACCTGAGACAAGAAGCAGAGCAGACACTTAGAGAATCAGGGTTTATTTAACACTCAGACCTCTGTGTTTTTAAAACTTTAAAAGTATTTTCTTTATATCAAAAAACCCATTTTGATTTATAGCCTGCAGTTTTTTCAGCCATTTCCACTTGATGAATTTGCATTCTGCCACAGCCTCTCCATAAAGTGGTTTTCATTGTTCCTGGTGGAGTCTACTCTTCCTGAATGGGACTCAGATTGCACCCCCACACACACAGGATTCACAGGAAATAACAGTATGCACATCTCACATAATGTGGAGGACGACGTTTGACTGTTTTCTTCACTTTTCTTTATTAAAACTGAAGCAATGAATCCTCTCTGAGCACAGTTTGAAGTCGCTTTAAATGGTATTTGCTGCCCCCAGTGGTCGACACACGTCACTGCATTGGTGCTGCTACTCATGCAAAAGAGATTTTGAATCTCAGTGAGGACCTCTCATAGTTAAAGCAGCTATAATCTGTATTTTTAACCATTATAGAAGAGAATAACCAGCTGTATCTGCAGCTCCACTCGGCTTTACGGGTCTTTATAGTGACTTTCAGCTCATTGTTTATCTGTTCTGGTTCCCTCTCAGCGCTCTCATTGCGTCGATTTCAGAATAAAAGCTGTAAAAAGCAGCTGTACCCTACCTACAGTGGAGCATTTAGCAGCTAAAGAGCCAGATATTTCCCTCAGGAGTTGGTGGAGACCAAACACAGAGTTAACAGAGATCAGATGACACAAACATGACTCCTAATGAATGATCATGTTGCTCCGTAACAACTGTTGGATGTGGAAATAAGCAACAAGTTCAACATATCAACTTAAAAGGTGACGATATGTTAGTGTTGTGCTGTTATTGCAGGTTTAAATAAAGTTATAAAAGAATTTGGAACAGATCTCTGCACTTCAGAACCAGAATCGTGTTTATTGCCAAGTAGGTTTTCACATTCAAGGAATTTGCTTTGGTATATTGGTGCATAAATAAGCACAGTAGAGAAAAAAATATAAAAATATATAAAATAATTTTAAGCAAATAAAAAGCAAGTCAAGAATACCAATATAAAATAGGAAAAATTGCAAAATTTGCAAACTTGCCACTATCACAAGTAGAGTTGGTATTTTCATGAAAATGGAGGTGTTTTTTATGGTAGTGATGAAATGATTAGTCCACAGCAACTGTTTTTAAAATCATTTGTTGTAAATTTCGATCAAACATAAACTGGTTCCAACTTCACAATCATGAAGATTGCTGCTTTTCGGTGTCTTATACTGGACGATAGGTCGGACAAGACGTCACCTTGGACTTTATTTATTGATTTATTTATTGACATTGTATTAACCAAACAATTATCCACTAATCAAGCAAAGAATTGGCAGATGAATTAATGATGAAAATAACTGTTCTCTCTTTCAGGTTCACAAGTATCATCATCATCATCTTCTTCATCTTCAGCTCCTCAGTCTGTCACCTGGTCAGACATCGACGGCCTCACACACACACACACACACACACACACACACA
>VMKM01003769.1:0-29129 GCA_008360985.2 Macquaria ambigua | reverse complement strand
GATACTTTACTGTCAGGATACATTACTGACAGGATACTTTACTGACAGGATACTTTACCGTCAGGATACTTTACTGACAGGATACTTTACTGTCAAGATACTTTACTGTCAAGATACTTTACTGTCAAGATACTTTACTGACAGGATACTTTACTCTCAAGATACTTTACTGTCAGGATACTTTACTGACAGGATACTTTACTCTCAAGATACTTTACTGTCAAGATACTTTACTGACAGGATACTTTACTGACAGGATACTTTACTCTCAAGATACTTTACTGACAGGATACTTTACTGTCAAGATACTTTACTGTCAGGATACTTTACTGACAGGATACTTTACTCTCAAGATACTTTCCTGTCAAGATACTTTACTGTCCTGACAGTAAACTGTGGTAAACTGGTGGCCGACTGAAACAATCTGTTTTTGTTAAGCCGGTGTGGATAATCTGACTGGGTGCTTTAGAGTGCAGCCCCAATACACACACACACACACACACACACACACACACACACACACACACACACACACACACACACACACACTCTCTCTCTCTCTCTCTCTCTCTCTGAGCTGTTTATGTAACTCTCTGGCTCCACACACTCGGCTCAGACCTACAAGGACATTGTTCTTTATTCAGCAGGAAGTGTGTGAACGCCTCATTGTCCTCGACTGGACCAATCACAGGAGGCCCCGCCCCCTGCTGGCTCTGGTTTGCTGACATCAGCATTGTGACATCTGATTGGTCTGACAGTATAATTAAATCTTACTGGAAGTGAAGCGGTGATTACAGCGGGCCATTTCCTGCCAACGAGCTCGTTAATCATGTTTGCACAGTTAATTGAGCTCAACACACAGAGGAACATCGGGTCATATCTATGAACACAGACAGCATCATTAGCAGCCTCTGCTGCGTCTACTCAGTGTGCATGTTAACCAGTGACTTTGAACCACAGACTGTATATAAAGATGGCCGACGCGTCTCCACTTCCTCCCATTGTAAAAAATCTGCCATCTTGCGCATTTGGAGCCAGAGTCTGCGCAGTAGTGATCGAGGTCCCGCCTATACAGCCGCCTGAACCAATCGCGAGCACACTCACAGCTGTCAATCATGACATGACACCCCGTTTTTATAGCATCAATAACTAATTAAAACCAAACTGATCAGAAAAACGAACACTTGCTGTGTCCCAAATCGCGTACTTGCGATGTGCGCAATGTGCGATGTGCGTTCACACTGGTAAGTATGGCAAAATGCAGTGTACTATGAGTACCCGGATGGTGTACACAAAACGGTCAGAAAGTTGAGTGTGGAACGCTGCACACTTCTCACCCTCAACGGTCGCCATCTTGGCTACGTAGCGGAAGGGGAGGACTACCAACGTATGAAAATGGCGGCCGCGGTTGCGATTGTTACGGCTAAAAGTAAAAGCACGTTCATTTTACATTAATTTTTAATATAATTGAATTGAAGTCAAGTGAGCAAACAAGCTGGCAGATATTTCGGCGTGCGGCAATCGCGGTAAATGTTATTGATAATGCTCTGCCCGGCTGCAACTCAACATTAAAAAGAAGAAGAAGATGCGGTCAAAGGTTGCGATCGTCGTTTCCAGTAAGCGCACAACAGCAGTATTCGATTTGAGACGACACTACCCTGTCAAAATTAACGCACTACGCAAGTCAGTACATAGTGTACACAGTATACTGCATGTGAGTGTACTAACGGGAGTACGCGATTTGAGACACAGCATTGAACAAACATAAGCGTGATAAGAACTACCTAAAATGACAGAAACCATCTTTGGGAACATTTTATTTGACGTGTACTTTGATTTTTCTTTTTTGGCCCATGTCCCATCTGCTAACATGGAGGGGGCGGGGTTTATGACCTATACTGCAGCCAGCCACCAGGGGGCGATCCAGATGTTTTGGCTTCACTTTTGGGGAGCTGGCATGTCGGCCATCTTTATATACAGTCTATGCTTTGAACACACCACCAGCCAATCACAGAAGAGCCTAAATATGCCTAACAAGCTGAACCCTAACAAGTGTCTGATCTCACTGGATTTTCTGCTTTCTTTTCTACAGATTTTATAGAAGTCCAGTGGAGATGTGTCAGATGTAAATCCAACAGTCGCTGTAGGATTAAACCAACCATCTCTGCTGCTGATTTGTCATAAACTCAAATCTTACCACAAGTTGTTTAAAGTAGAAAACTTTGCCTGCTCGCTGGTGTAATGCACTACTACTACAACTCTTACTACAAACTCTGAGATATGCTAGATAAAAAGTTAGCTTTTAAGGCATTTAAGGCAACAAAAAAGTAATCTGTTTATCTACCTATTTATCTGAGCACCTTAGACTAACAGATCAACTTTATTCCATAAGATTTAAAGTCCAAAAGTAATTATGTAAAGGCCATTTTTACACTGTATTTCATTAAGATGTGGTTCTTTATCATAACAGAGACCCAGATATGGAATTGCGCTGCATATGTATGAACTATAATATCCTGATAATCTCTCCGTCTCTTTCTGAACGCAGCGTTTGGTGTTGTGTTCAACTTGCTTTCTACTGGTCCACAGTATTGTTAATAGTTGTCAGATGGAAATTATCATACTGATTTAAATTCATGTGAAAACCATGAACATTATACAGCATTTAATATGACTCCTACCTATTTTTTGTCTGAATTATTATTCTTTATCTTACTTCCATTTGGTGGATAATCATACTCTAAGTTTTAAAACTACAGTTCCCATAATGCTTTGGGGGATGTAAACAGGAAGTATAATGTTGCCATAGAGTCAGTGAGTTAGCTGTGAGCTACACTTACTGTCATACTGAAGAAAAGTTAAAAACATGAGGATTCTCAGGCAACTTCTGCAGGAGCGTAGTGTTTGATTTTATTTCTAAGGGGATTTACGGAGGTTTATTTTTATCCTCGGGAAGTGGAAGTCACACTGAATCTGAAATATGTGTTTCATGTCTGTGAGTTAGGACTCTGAGAAGGAGGAGGGAGGTTCGTATCTGTAACTTTGGAAAATATTAACTTGGTCAGTGCCGGTCTGGACACGGGGAATGATTACAGCAACCAATAACTCTAATGTGAGCGTGGTATTAACATGTTAAGATGTTTCTGTCCAGCAGCAGAGAAGCAGATCACTAACAGATATCTGTTGTACATCACGTCCTCGCAGCACCCTGAGGTCTAAAACCAGACAGGATGTTTTGCTTCCTGATCAGATCAGCTTTATTAAAAACTGATTAAAGTGACTGATGTTCTTTCTCTGCTTTATAATCTTGTTTCTTCTTCTGTTGTGTTTCTAAAATAAAAGTGAGCCATTTGTACCTGACAATTATTTCATTTATGAGGTTCAGCGTCAAACGTCTTGGTCTGTCAGTGAGGCTGAAGGACTTGTTGCTGCTGCAGTTCCAGTTTCAAAGAACCACAACAACATTATAATCTGGATAACTCATTTATCCACGTACGCAGAATGGGCCCCCTGGTTTCAGGCTGATGTTATCGTGTCTCAATTTGTTTTGTTGGTTTGACCATCGACCTTCAGACAGCTTCAGTGGAGGAATCTGCTGCAGGAAGAGTCTCATCTTCACCTGAACCAGAGGAAAGTCAGGGTTTCCTCCAGCTGCAGTCGCCATGACAACAGAGACACTCAATAACACTGAAGCACCTGTAGTATATGGAACAACTTAATCAGAGGCTGTCACAATGCTAACACGCTAAAACTATAGTGAACATAGTAAACATTATACCCGCCAAAGCACCACTCTAACCTAATGTTGCGTTTGTGTCATATCGTTTAAACCGTAATTCTGAGCAGCCAAGTGGGAAAAAATGTTGACGTCAGCCTCTAAGTTGTAATTCCAAGTTGGAGATGACGGGAATGTCTGACAGCGACGATATCTCCCACAATGGCTGCAAAGCCTTCATCACTGTCAATTCCATCTAAATAAAATCTAATGTTGACACTAATTTAAGCAATTAAGTGAATTTAAAGGGAGCCATACGCAGTTTGTCTGTATCTGGTTTCACTTGTTAATGAACTGCAAAAGCTGCTGATGTTTTGTTGTAACTGCAAAGCTAGCAGCAGGAGTAGCCATCCTTGAATAACGTGTGAACACTTCCACGCAGACTAAAGGGAGGTTTTCCTGGTCGTCCCATTGTGCTGACAGTGCATGAATGCAGCATAATCCAGCTTCCCAGAGCTGCTAGCTGCTAGCATCTTAGTCTTGTTTCTTCTTGATGTTTTTAGCTCCTGTACACTAGCAGCTAACTTCCTCCTCCTTTCTTTGTCCCTCCCCAGACCAATAAGGCGGTGTCTAAAGGAGACTTCCACCTGGCGAGCTCCAGTTCAAGGCGGGCTCTGTTCCTGGCCGTGCTGTCAATCACCATTGGGACAGGTATCTATGTGGGTGTGGCCGTGGCGCTCATCGCCTACCTCTCCAAGAACCACCACTGGTAGCCTCGTCGTCAGGGAGGGAAGTTACCCATCAGACACCGGGAATGTGTTTGGGATGTTCATCTTCACCTGCAGTCCGGCTCTCAGGTGAGCATTTCCCCGGCAGGTCAGCCCGCGGCGATGAGCTGGAGTAAGACTTACTGTTTGCAGACGGCGGTGACAGGTCGACTGTTTGTCAGGCGATTCTGGAGCTTTTTAGGACTCGAACCTGAAACCTTTAAACCAATCAGATCGCAGGATCTTTGTGAGGAATTGTGGGAAGCTCCAGCAGTTTGTTCTTCCGTCTCTGAGGGATCACAGTTTGTTTTAAAGGACATTTCCAGTGTGATTTGTTTTCATTTTGAATTTAACCTTGATCAGGCAAATTATGACATTAATCAAACTTTGACCCCGTACCGGAGAAAAGTGTCGAACTGTAAATATGTCTTGAAATGATCTCCTCTATCCAGGGTAATATTTACGTAATATTTGTGAAATTACTTTGAGAGACAGTGATGATATTTATAGGTGAATTGTTTCTTGAAAATCTGGATGATGATGATTAAAGTTTTGGGAATGAAGACGTTCATCCTGTCAGTGGACAGAGAAGCTGTGGATGTGAGGAGACGTTTCAGCATAAACACACAGATTCAGATCCAGAGTCCTGCCACCTGCACCTGTTACCAAACTACAATGTCTCACTGAAGTTATAAATTACAACCCCAAATAAAGTCCTGAACTACAGTCCAATGAATTCTACACCAGAAAGAGAATGTGGCTAATAACACACCAGGATTCATCACAAAGCTGTACCGGCTCACTGACTCTGGACTGACTCACAAACTGAGACTTTTCTGTCTCGTCTGATAAAAGAGAAACTGCTGAACTCTGTGGATTTGTTTTTTCTGCTCCAGTTTTCACCACAAAGACACAGCTGATCAAATAACGTGCGTCGCCGTCAGACCGGCCACAGAAAATCACTCTTCCTGTTGGTTTTAAAAGAAGAACCATAACGTTTCTACAAATACCTGTTTACCTGTCAGTCCTGCAGGTTCCTAATCATCCGTCAGCCTCTAGATTGATTTCTTTCCTTCAGGACGGACTTTAGTTTCAGTTCATTTCTATGTAAATCAACCTGCAGAGAGATAATCCGTCACCTTCATTCTCTGAATCCATCAGGCTGTAAAACCAAACAGATGTTACTGAGAGCTCTGATCACCATCACCACTATATGCACACTGCAATATGTCTCTGTAACCAACTACCCACCCGCCTGGGACTACAGGGTGATCCAAACAAACGCTGACTCCACAGGAGGTCAGGTGATCAGGTGATGTTTGATCTGGGCCTGACCGAGGCTTAATGTTTACATGGCGGAGCTCTGACAGGAAGTTAACGCTCCCGTCTCTCTCGCCGACCACGGTCACATTTCCCAAAATCAGCCTGATGCTAAGCTAACCCTCACTCTGCTGTTAGCCAACGGACAGGAGACGAGTACAAGCTTCGTGTCCATCTGAGCAGCCAATCAGGTTCTCTCTGCCTCCAGACCAACCAGGAGATGTCTCTGTTCTCCACGAGTACGTTCACAGTGACCTGATCTCATGTGCATGTTTGATTGAGGTATTTAAGTGGGAACGCTGGAAACTCAGTTGAAATATACATACATACACATATCACATTGTCTGAGGTGTAAAAGTTGGTATGTGAATAAAAACCAAACAGAAACAGGCTTAAACCCGTTCAGACAGGATGAACATCACGGGGGGGGGGGGGCTAAAAATGAGACGAATCTGTCTCTGATGAAAACTAGACTGAAACATCTTTGTGATTTGTTGGTCTGCAGGCTGAGAGACCCTCTCGGATGTTTTGGACTACAGTCACAGTTTGACGAAATAATTTAATAAATCTGCGCTGAGATCTTTTTGGGAAACGAGAACTCGGTCTTTGTCTCATTCTTGGCAGCTTAACATATAAATAAATACTGGGCTAAAGGGCTGCAACCATCATCACTCATGCTGTTGTATAGATTCACTCTGCAGGCACACCTGCGGGGCTGTGATGTCACCCATACCTGTACACTTACTGAATGTGTGAACACCTGTGGTAAAGGGAAATCCCACCAAACCAGAGTGTGATACATGATCAAACTCACACTTAAAGGAACAATGTGGAGCCCACCAGAGCTCATATGGTTGGAAAAGAAATATGAATATATTTGCATGGAAGTTGTTGTGCATTAGGCCAGGTGCAACAGAAAGTTAGTTATTGTAGTTTGGCTGCTAATGGTAAGCTAGCAAGATGAGTGGACCCATACAGCTACTGTAGCTAATGTTATGTCAAAGAAGAAAAATAATCAAAATCAAAGAATCAAAAGAATCATATTAAAAATAACTTTAGCTTCAGTAGCTGTATGGGTCCACTCATCTAACGATAAGTTAGCAAGTTAGCGTTACGTTAGCTAACATTACTTGCAGCTATTTCATTAGAATGAAATGATGTGAATGAACTTTAATACATTTCCTCATCCGTGAACATGATTTCTGCCTGAGTCACGTCAGATAGATTCTCATCGACAACGGTGGTTGTTTATCAATGAAGACTACAACTCCCATGATCCCACGCTGCATCATGATGTCATCAAACTATGTCTTTTGTTATTGTTTTGATTGAGAGACCCCTAGTGGCGGAAATGACATACTGTGAGTTTAATTGTCATAGCAGCTAAAGGACTCTTACAGTGTCTTATACTGTGTTCTGATTGGCTGAGGTCATGTGTTATAGTATTATGTATTTCAGATTACTGATCAATGCTTTCATTCAGTGGGTATAAATAACAAATGAAGGCCAGATGTCACATATCTGAATGAAACTTGACTGAGCTCCAAACATTAGCTTCCTCCTGACAGTTTATTCATTTGTTGATTTAATGTAGAAATCCGTTCGCATGGATTTCCACATTAATCCGTATATTTTTCTACCATGTGACTGCTGGTGTTCTCTCTAGAAAATCAGTTTCATCTCTGTGTGCCCACGATGTGTTTAGCCTAGCTTAGCACAAAGACTGGAAGCAGGGGGAAACTGTTAGCCTAGCTCCATCAAAACAGAAGAAAATACAGTAAACTCTGCATTCAGACTATACAACACACACGCACACACACACACTTCCTGCCCAGCTGCAAAACAAACAGAGCCGCTCTGTGATTGGTGGTTTTTCTTCTTCTTTTTTTTAACAACTTCTGGACTTCAAGTGCTTGCTAATAAAAATTAAATGTTGTATTTCCACTGAAACGTTTGTGTTTGTGTTTAAATTATATGTTTGGCTTCGATGGATTGCCCTGAAATGTTGTTCAGACGTTCATGTTCCCCAGAGGATGAATGAACTGACTTTGGTGATCCTCTGACTTTTCCTCTAGCGCCACCATGAGGTTAACTTGTGGTTTTGAGTGAAACATCTCAACAACTATTATGGGATGGACTGTGATGAAATGTGGTTCATCGTTCATGTTCCCCTCAGGATGAACTGTAATAACTCTGCTGATCCTCTGACTTTTCATCTAGCGCCATCATCAGGTCAACATGTTAATGTGTCCAACAAATACCTGCAGAACTAATGACATGTTGGGGGATCACAAAGGTCAGGAGGATTCATCTGGGGCATACCTGCCAACATTGGAATTTTAAAATAATACCCCTACCATGTAAATGAAAACACATAAGGGTATATACATTCAGGACATACATGTTTGTTTGCAGTATAGACAGGGTATGTTTTTGTGCCTCTTGTGCACACTTGTGCTTGGAAGATTTTTCATGCTGGCTAATGTCGCTTTTCCCACCGTGTGCAATAGTAAAATCTGAATGGCACACTTTACAAAAAGCATGAGTTTGCCCGACTTCGCTTTTCATTAAATAAGGGAAGGTCTCCTCCCATTTGGCTAAGTACTTGCATAGAGTTTTAGCTTTTTTGGCAGGTACAACTGCGTCTCCATCCCTCTCCCGTTCACTGTCATCCATATTTCTTTGTCTTGTTCTTCTCGTTCTGTCTTCTTCTTCTCTTGGTTTACTGGCGGATCATGTTACAGCTAATGTTCTACATACTGCCACCTGCTTTACTGGAGGGAAACACTGCCAACGTTTTTAAAATTAGGCCTAGTATTTCTTTTTTTTAGAAAGGTTAAAAATATGGGAGATTTACGGAAAAATATTTAAACGGGAGGACGGTGGGATAGAAGGAAAAATACGGGAGAATCCCAGGAAAAACGGGAGGGTTGACAGGCCTGATCTGGGGACCATGAATGTAAAAACACAATTTGACAAAAGTTTGGGACGATTCATCAAGTAGATGTTGAGACATTTCACTACATAAGTGAACACTTTGACCTGATGGTGGCGCTAGAGGGAAAGTCAGAGGATCAGCAGTTATTACAGTTCATCCTGAGGGGAACATGAACGATGAACCACATAGTGGACCAACCGACTCTGCCATCCATAGATAGAAAGATTAACTGATAATCAACATGGTTGGTGATTAAGTTTCATTGATCAGCTAAAGATTGAAGGCTGTCTCCTTTATCACACACCTGAAGAACATAGGAATTGTCTCACTAACAACGTAATCAATATATTTACTGGAGCTTCTGAAGCAAAATGACGGCACAAAAGAAATTAATATGTAAGTGTAATTCTCATACTGAGCTCTGTTCTCAAAGCAGCAGCTGTCTGCTAAAAGCTGACGTCAACATCTCACAATGAGATTAAATGAAAGTTTAATGAGCTCGGAGGGGAAGCGTGGTCAGACAGACGACAAGCACAGAGCTGATCAGTGTTACAGGGAAACAGAAGACATGAAGAAATCACATTTTTCAATACATTTCTTATTTTCTCCATCTTTCCTTCACCTGCTTCTACCTCTCAACTCTCCCCTTTCTTTAAACCCCTCACTCTACACCTCCTGCAGGGGATTCTGGGTACTGCAGTCCTGTAGGGAGGTCCTTCAGGAGCAGCTGTGTAGAATCACAGGTTTTATTTATGAAGATCTGTTAATAAAAAGTGTTTGAATATTAAAACAGTTTCCAGCCTCTCCGTCAGCCCCTCCCCATCACCATGGTAACAAGAGAGGAACAACAGCATCACACAACACAACACAACACACAACAGGTGAATCAGCAGGTATATACATTAAACACTGCCTCACTCAATGCCAGATACATGCACTGAAGTACTGAGTACTTTTTACTAATCGTGTGTATTTTGTATCATTTACATATGTACGCACAGTTTACTAAAACAGGCGTATGTTTTATTAATTCATGTGTTTTTTTTTTAATCGTGTGTATTTTGCACAATCTGTGTGTATGTTTTATCAATCTAAGTATACAGTTTATTAATCATTCATACTTTTCATTAACTGAGCACATGGTTTATTAATCCGTGTGTGCATTTTATTAATCATGTATATTTTTCTTATGCATTGAGCGTACGGTTTATTTATACAAACATTTTTATGAATCTGTATTTTTTTTATCTTATTTTTTATGCAGTTTGTTATTGCATGGATGTTTTATGTCATCAGTCCTGTATATTTAGTTAGTATATATTTTATTCATGCATATGTTTTAAATCTATACATATATACATTTAAAAGATTTGAGCAGATGGTTTTTCATGCATTTTCTTGATTGTGTATTTTTTATAATCCATCGTCTGTTTTGTTATTTGAAACAAACACTGTAGTGATTCAAGCGTACATTCATTCAGTCCACGTGTGCGTTTTATATATCTGTACATATTTCTTATTGTTTATTTATCCTGTGTATTTCCTGTCCTGTGACTATTTGTTGTTCTTGTCAGCTTCTCTGGGTCGAAGCCTGTAACTTTAACATAAGATGAAACAGACAAACTGAGTTTGGTCTCTGTGGAGGGTTCGAGGTTACTCAGGGTCTGACAGCTCTGACTCGTTGTACTCGTTGAATCGTTGTACTGAGCGCGCTCAGTTTGGAGATAAAGATCTGTATGATAAACAGCAGCTGGTGGGGGCTGATGGGTAATTAACCTGATGCATTGTGGTCTGATGGGAAGGAGCAGCAACCCAAATATACATGTACATGAACAGTGAGTGTTTGTCCACATATCTTTGAGGGGACCTGCATTTTAACCTGCAGAGTAAGGACGTTTTTAGAAAGTGAGGACATTAACCCTTTCCCCCCCACGTCACATGCTGATGGAGGGAAGAGCTCATATATGAAACACACAACAGACTACGACTGCGGTCGAAACACATTTATTTTATACCTGCTGATGAATGAATAATATCTGTTTTGTACTACACATGTTCTTATATTCCCATTTATATATCCAAGCAGTGATAATCAACAAATCATCATTTAAATTTAACTGGTTAAATACTGGCAGATGCACATTCGATTATCTCAATTTCAAACTATGAGGTGCACCTCAGGAGGGGGGGACAGGTGCAGGCAGGTGTGTCAGAACAACAGGAAGTTGCTGTAGTTGGTCAGCAGGTGGAGCTGCAGACTCACAGCTCTTAGAGGACATTAAGATCCTCTAAAAACTAAGAGACAGAAATCACACTCCTCCTTCTTGGAGTCGTTATCTAAAACTGCCTTGATGCAATAAATCAAATAATCTATAAAGGAATCAACTTTATTCTCTCATTACGTTCAGCAGTGATTGTGATCTTGCTGCTGCAGCTCCTCAGCTGATCACACAGGTAATGTTGTATGTTGTGTGGTGATGTACCACATTCTGTTGCTCAGCCCGAGCTCTTGCTTCAGCCTCGTATTTTTCTTTCATCAGTTTGACTTCTTGTTTCAACAGCTCCCCAGTATATTTGGCTTCCAGCTCCTTCAGCTCCTTGTTCCTCTGCACCTCCGACTCTTTCAGGATCTTTCTTCTCCTCTATGGCTTTCTCTGCTTTCAGGTACATTTCTGTGGTGTAGTGCGACCCGCCGTTATCCCTCATCATCTTGTCTATCTTTTCCAGAAGCTGAGTGGTTTGTGACGCGTCGTTCGAATTGTTGTTGAAGACGTGATAACTGCCATGACATTTCTGAATGGCGTCTTGCAGGTCTTTGCTCTTTGAAACAAACTCCTGAAGGGTCTGTTTCTTCAGCCTGTTGCCGTGAGTGAACAACACCATCGTGTATTTAGATGCATCTTCACCAAAAGTGGTTTGAATCATTTTCACAGTTTCTCTCTCCTCCTCTGTGAACCGGCCCAGCTGAAGAACCATGATGAAGGCATTAGGACCAGGAGAAGACATACCGATGCACATCTTGATCTTCCTCCACACGTCTTCATTGGATAAAGTGGTGTCGAACAGCCCTGGAGTGTCGATGACAGCAACCTTTCGCCCTCCAACCTCTCCTCTTTCTTTTTTGCATTCAGATGTTTGAGAAGTTGGAGACAGTTCGGAGTCAAAAGCTTCTCTGCCCAAGATGGTGTTTCCTGCTGAACTCTTCCCAATCAGGACAAGCCTCCACTCACCGGAACCTGCAGAACCTGTCCAACAACAAAACACAGAACTTTACATCTGTGATCTGAAGAAACACACAGGTGTCATGATTACATGTTGAATGGAGAGAGGTCTGTTTTTGGTTGTAGTGAACATCCATCCAGTCAGAATGGTTTGATTCATGGCTGCGCTGTAGCTAATACAGCTTGGAAATGTTCCTGTGGACTTCAGTCTGACATTATCAGTCCCACCACTGATCACTGGTGTTCCACCCACTGTTTGAGTGAGACTGAAGCCCAGTTCAGACCTTAGACTGTATATATACACTGAACAAAAATATAAACGCAACACTTTTGTTTTTGCTCCAATTTTTCATGAGCTGACCTCAAAGAGCTAAAACTTTTTCTATGTACACAAAAGGCCTATTTCTTTCAAATGTTGTTCACAAAATTGTCTAAATTCGTGTTAGTGAGAACTTCTCCTTTGCCGAGATCATCCATCCACCTCACGGGTGTGGCATATCAAGATGCTGATTAGACAGCATGATTATTGCACAGGTGTGCCTTAGGCTGGCCACAATAAAAGGCCACTCTAAAATGTGCACTTTTACTGTATTGGGGGGGTCCGGGGGGGTCAGAAAACCAGTCAGTATCTGGTGTGACCACCATTTGCCTCACGGAGTGCAACACATCTCCTTCGCATAGAGTCGATCAGGTTGTTGATTGTGGCCTGTGGAATGTTGGTCCACTCCTCTTCAATGGCTGTGCGAAGTTGCTGGATATTGGCAGGAACTGGAACACGCTGTCGTATACGCCGATCCAGAGCATCCCAAACATGCTCAATGGGTGACATGTCCGGTGAGTATGCTGGCCATGCAAGAACTGGGATGTTTTGATCTTCCAGGAATTGTGTACAGATCCTTGCAACATGGGGCTGTGCATTATCATGCTGCAACATGAGGAGATGGTCGTGGATGAATGGCACAACAATGGGCCTCAGGATCTCGTCACGGTATCTCTGTGCATTCAAAATGCCATCAATAAAATGCACCTGTGTTCGTTGTCCATAGCATACGCCTGCCCATACCATAACCCCACCACCACCATGGGCCACTTGATTCACAACATTGACATCAGCAAACCGCTTACCCACACGACGCCATACACGCTGTCTGCCATCTGCCCTGTACAGTGAAAACCGGGATTCATCCGTGAAGAGAACGCCTCTCCAAAGTGCCAGACGCCATTTGCCCACTCAAGTCGGTTACGACGACGAACTGCAGTCAGATCGAGACCCCGATGAGGACGACGAGCATGCAGATGAGCTTCCCTGAGACGGTTTCTGACAGTTTGTGCAGAAATTCTTTGGTTATGCAAACCGATTGTTGCAGCAGCTGTCCGGGTGGCTGGTCTCAGACGATCTTGGAGGTGAAGATGCTGGATGTGGAGGTCCTGGGCTGGTGTGGTTACACGTGGTCTGCGGTTGTGAGGCCGGTTGGATGTACTGCCAAATTCTCTGAAACGCCTTTGGAGACGGCTTATGGTAGAGAAATGAACATTCAATTCACGGGCAACAACTCTGGTGGACATTCCTGCAGTCAGCATGCCAATTGCACGCTCCCTCAAAACTTGCGACATCTGTGGCATTGTGCTGTGTGATAAAACTGCACATTTTAGAGTGGCCTTTTATTGTGGCCAGCCTAAGGTCACACCTGTGCAATAATCATGCTGTCTAATCAGCATCTTGATATGCCACACCCGTGAGGTGGATGGATGATCTCGGCAAAGGAGAAGTTCTCACTAACACGAATTTAGACAATTTTGTGAACAATATTTGAAAAAAAATAGGCCTTTTGTGTACATAGAAAAAGTTTTAGCTCTTTGAGGTCAGCTCATGAAAAATTGGAGCAAAAACAAAAGTGTTGCGTTTATATTTTTGTTCAGTGTAGATGGACGACATGACGGCTGCCCCCTGGTGGCTGGCTGCAGTACAGGTCATAAACCCCGCCCCCTCCATGTCAAATAAAATGTTCCCAAAGATGGTTTCTGTCATTTTAGGTTCTTATCACGCTGATGTTTGTTCAAGTGTTTATTTTTCTGATCAGTTTGGTTTTAATTAGTAATTCGATGCTATAAAAAGGGGGTGAGACGTCATGATTGACAGCTGTGAGTGTGCTGTGATTGGTTCAGGCAGGTGTATGGGCGGGGCATCGATCACTACTGCACAGACTGGCTCCAAATGACATCACCAGCACAAGATGGCAGCTCCCGTATCTGGGATATTTTGGCTTCATTTTTGTCCAGTAGCAGGAAGTGGAGACGTGTCGTCCATCTTTATATACAGTCTGTGGTTCAGAACAAAGATTTGCAACGAGACAAGTTGAAACACCTGACAGTTTACACCAATGCAACTAGATGAGATGGTGTATCGTAACTGCCGGCTGCCAGGCGTTTTTTGTAGCTGGATATCATTTGTAACATCTTAAAACATAAATGAGGACAGTCATAGTGAGTTACTTGCTACAGTTGCATTTCTAGTGTTGATGAAACGGCGAAAACATAAAAAAACAAGAGGGTCAAGGTGACCAGCTGACTTCACTACGAGCTGATTGGCTGTTGAAACAGGTGATGTGCCTTACGTTCTAAAACCAGCCTCTGGAGACACGACAAGCTGAGTCGCAGGCGACGCCATCAGCCGGCTCGAGTTGAGCTGAGACAGGCCAGTTCACACCGCGGAAACCTTTCCCTGCGACTTTCTAAAACAGTTTTGTCTCGTTATGAATCTACAACACACAAAAACAGAAATCCAGGTATCACAAACAGTCTCTGAAGGACATCCAGGATTCAGAGAACTGTAGTTATGTATGTATTTCTGGTTTGGAGTTGCATTTTAAAAGAGACTGCGAGCGTGAGAGTAATGTGTAAGTGACATGGCGGGGCGGGGCTTCAGTAGTCGTCAGGTGTATCCATGTGGTGGTGCTTTGAATGTGAAGCTAAAACGCTGCGTTAAGTTGCTCTTTAACAGTTTATCTGTCCTCTTTATTTTGTACACGTGTCACTTGACTAAAGGCCTGACTGAGACGACGTCGACATGAAGCCGTTATTTAGGTGTAAGAGATGTATGTGCTTCTGCATAGTCATGGTTAACTGACCCTGGGGGCCACAGCGACCTTCACAGCCAGTCCACCATGTGGAGGTTTAAGCAGCACGGTCGTAAAGGTCTGGAGGACTTTGAGGTGTTCCATCTTCTTTAGATAGACAGGAAGGAGAACTGGTTCTAGCTGGTCTTTGTAGACATATTGATCCAAATTAGGCCAATTCTGATCTTTAGTGTTTAATGAATCTCTAGGTGATCTGGGAACAGCAGATTTTAAATCATTAGTTGACGTTTTGTTCTGATTATTTTCAGATGAAAGTGAATTAAAACAGATCAACAAGCTTCACCTGAACGTGGGAGAAGAACTTACCTCTTGATCTATTGGATGCCATGTCTCTCAGCTGGAGATCATACAGGTTTGTATTTAACAACGTGCAGATGGAACGCACACAGACACACAATATATATTATTGATCCCGCCCCCAGAGGTTGATTGACAAGGAAGTGTTGTCCTGAAATAAATGAAAGAGGCCTTCAGGGGAGAAAAATAAAACGCAGTGACATAAATAAGAAAGCCTTCAAACAGACACTCAGAATATATTAAAACATATAATAATAAACATATTTCTTTCTTTCAGTGGAAACGTATTAAATCAATTTAGAGAACGGAATTTAATTTCTTATGAATGTATTTCATTGTCAGTTTATGAATGTAGTCATTGATGATAAAAATGATTGGATAATAACTGCGAGGTGACGGTGAGATGACCATCTTCACTTTCTTCCCTCTTCTTCCTCTGGCTGTGAGCGTTTGGCATTTAATCGATTATCAGTATTGTTGTTAAGTCATTTTCTCTCAACGGACTAAAAGACTTCGTTTCAGCAACTCTTCAGACAGTAAACTAAGTTAAACTCTACGGAGTGAATATTGTCTCAATATGATTTGCAACTGAAAAAAAGATTTGAAAATATTTTACTTACAGACTTTTAACTTCAGCTTCTCAGATCTGATTCTTTTCGCTTTCAAAAAGCTTCCTGCGCAAACAAATGTTTCGGCGTATTCGTGTTTAATTTCAAAGTGGGAACGACGTTTTTCTAAATAGACAGAATAGCTTGTCGCCCCTCGATTAGAGCACATACATTTACCAACCACAGACTCTATACAGTAACCTATAAATGTAAATATATGGTTTAAATAAGCTGCTGCTAGGTGGTAGAGTTGTTCTGCTGGGAAAACAGCCAGTCCAGGCAAAAAGCACATTAATGCTGCCAAAAATAAACCCCCACCCCTGTCTATTGTTTGCAAAGTCTGAAACACTTTAAATGTATTGTGGTTACATCTTTGGGTCACTGGATGGTACCCTAGAAAGCACATGCCAGGCCTGCCAGAATCCTACTCCCCACTGCAAACCTTAAATACAAGATCGCTTTTTTGTGAGAAGCTGCTCCTCTTGTGATGTTCTGGTCTTTGTTGAGTGGTAGAAAGTGTATAAACACTCATTTTGTCGGAAGGAAGAGCGCAGATGTAAAACTAAGAGGCAGATCGAACTAAATGAAAATAATCGGCACTGAGAACAAGCGAATGCGCGTTCATGCAAAGGGGAGTAGGATTCTGCCGGGGCGTGGGAAAACGGCACAACACCTGTATCCAGAAGATCAACTCTACCACCTAGCAGCAGCTTAATATAATATTAAAATATAAAAGGAATAAAATATTATAAAGGGTCATAAATAATCATAAATCATATTCTTCTCTTATGCTAAAACGTTCCACTGCATTTTAAATTTCCATGACTTTAAAAATAAACTTAATAATAAACTTTATTTATACAGAACTGTTCAAAAACAACATACAGGACATACAGAGCAAATAATGAATAAAAGCATAAAACAGAAAGACAAACTCTCATTAAAAAACATTTTATAAAAATGAGTTTTAAAAGCTTTCGTATAAGAAAGAAACTCACTGAAGCTGTTTCACTTTCATATACTTGGATAAAACATTTGAATCATCTTTGCTGTTGTCAGTAAACAAAATGATTTAGAGAAACGTTTTCAAGTTAATCCGGTCACATTCAGCGGAAAAAGTTGCTGGACTTCCAGTAAGTGATTTCAGTGGGCAGGTACAGGAAGTGTTGGTGCTGACAGGAAGTGACATCACATGTTTGAGTGAGAAGTGAACTGCCGGTTGAGCAGCAAACAAACAGGAGCTGATCTGTGAGGAAACAGGCTGAACATGCTGCTGCTGCTGCTGCTCGGGGTTCTGGGTAAAACACTTCCTGTTTCCTTCACACCTTCATTCTTCTTCAACATGTTTTAATGTTTTGATGTTTGTATGCTGTGAAACACGCTGGAGGGGGATTCAGATTCAAACCATCTCACCAGTTTTTAGACGGACTTCCTGCTTTCCACCTTACAGTGTTTACAACTGTAAAACTCTGAACTCAGCTCACACAATGACAACATTCATCAAGTCGATCATCGCTGACTCTGACTGCTTTTCCTGATTGTTTCGATGCATTTTCACAAACCGAAGCTCTCTGAGAATCAGTGACGCAGCAAAAGCTGCAGAGTACTGAGCTGTAGAAACTCAGTGTGGCGTCTGAAGAGGAAACACTGCAGCAGAGGTCAAACCATGAAGCTGCAGTTATTTAGTGATGAAGAGGAGCAGAGAGCAGAAACTCTGCGTTAGATGTTCCAGAGTCTGTTTGTGCTCGCTGTATTTCCAGTTTTAGGACTCAGTGGAGGAAAACTCTCATCTTTACTGCATTTCAACATAAAATAATGATCATTATCAAATAGAAACCATCTGCAGTGTTTCAGCAAAGATCAGAGGAAGATATTCCACATGATGAAGAGTGAGAATGACTTTTATTTATCCAGTACGCTGTATGTTAAAGTGTGTATACACACACACACACACGTATATATATATAACAACCAGAAGGTTCTTTAATCCAAAATGTCTCCAACTTTCTGTTGTTTTCTGTTTCCTCCCTGTTGCCTCATCAGTCTTCCTGCTGCTGTGTTCAAAGACACTCTGACAGCTGCTCAACAGAAACAGTGTCACTGTGATGCCTTCAGGAACAAAACAAAGACGGATTTAAAGCAGCATCGTCCATCAGCTGCAGTATAACATGAAGAGGATGAAACTAATGTTTTAACTGCATCAGAACACATTTTATAAATGAATTTAATTTGTTTTAGAAACCAGCAGACTGTCTGGATCTATAGATCAATATCTATATCTATAGATCAATAGATCTATGTGTCTACTGAAGAGTTTTCAGTCTCTGAGAGTTTGAGACATTTTGGATTACAGACTCTTGTGATTGTTGTCAGCTGTTTTACTCCATATTTGTTCTAATTAGTGAAATTTCTTCTTCTGTGGTCGACGTCCTGGAGCTGTTTGGTTCAAACGTCCTGCAGTCTGAGGCTCAGCTGCCACTAAGTCCTGAACGATTATTTATATCTTATCTTGTTTTCAGAGTGTTAAACGTTAAAAGGTTTTAGGACGTTGTAACCTCGTGCTGTCGATGAAGACAAGTTCTTAATGTTTATTTTACGGGTCTCACAGTTTCTTAGAAAATCCTAAAAAGGAAGTCGTGTGTGTAAATTCAGAGGAAACTTCCTGGAAAGGAGTTTCTGATTGCAGGGAAACCTTTAGTGTCTGAGTGAGAAAGAGAAGAAGAGCTTCCTTTAAACGTGTGACTCTTCCTTGTCCCCTGCAGAGGTGAGGGTGGCGGCGGGCAGCCATCATGGCCGCTCCATGCCTGGGTCTCCGTACAACATCAGCAGGGACGACCGCAGCCTCCAGAGGGTCGTCCTCGCCGCCGCCTACTCCTTCAACAACCAATCAAACGACGCCTTCCTCTTCAAACCCGCCGCCATCCGCAGAGCTCAGCGGCAGGTACGACAGGAAAAACGTGCACTCATGTCTGCGGGGTCAAAGGTCAACAGAACCTCTCTTGTCTTGTGCAGAGTCTGGATATAATGATGTACGCATCACTGATGATGTCATTAAGGGTTGTTGTATATGAAGGTGCTAAAAACTACCTGATCATTTATCAATGAACTGAACCAACAGGTTATTTTACCTGATCGCACATCTAACGTGTCCTCACTGTGTGTTGTACTCAGTAAAAGTACTAATACTACAGTGTACAAATACTCTGTTACAAGTAAACGTGTGTGTGTGTGTGTTCAGGTTGTTAAAGGCGTTCGGTACATCGTAGATTTGGAGATTTCCAGAACCGTCTGCCGTAAACGAGACGACAACAACAACGATCTGTCCAACTGTGACTTTCAGCCTGAAGGTCGTCTGCACCAGGTGAGTGTGAACGGGTGCACCAGGTGAAATATGCGAAGGAACTTTGCTTCCTGTTAGATGAAGATTATTTCCTGGAGTCTTGTTGTGGTCACACTTCAGTTTTTGTACAAATTAAAACAAAATATAATGTGAGAAGTAGAGAGAGCAGGATTTGTAGGAAAGGGGCTTTTAATGTGAAAAATCCACTTCCTGTTGTGTCTTCCAGACGTTTCAGTGTCACTTTGAGGTTTGGGCGATCCCCTGGCAGAATATGACCAAGACTCAGGTGTTCCTCTGTGAACCCTGAAACCACCAGCTGCCTCCAACCTTCCTCATCTTCATCTTCATCCCTCACTGTGATGGTGACGTTAGATCTACCTGTTTACCTGTCCACCTGTCTGTCCACCTGTCCGCTCCACACCTGATCTCATCTTTAAAACTTTTCACACAAAATAAAATCACTCATCAGCTTGTTGGATATTAAAGTTTTCCTGCAGATTTATTTCTATATTTAGTGAAACTGTCTGTGAGCTCTGGTCGTGCTGAGAGCAGACGAGGCCTCCTGCTGGTCAGGAGGATGTACTGCAGCAAAGCCAAACACACAAACTAACCAGAATTTAAATTTGTTTAATCATAAAAAGTGAATACAGAAATGTTTAGTAGCAAAGAAACCAGCATGTAAAATCTGCAATAATTAGAAAAAACAACTAAAAACTAAAACGTGCGTTATGAGACGTTCACTGATTTACAGATTAATAATGATTCATCGTTAAGGTGAAACAGAACGACCACAAACACTGTTATCTTCTGATGTAATGAAGGTGTTTTAAAGGAACATTTAGTGTATGAATGAATGAATTTAAATATGTTGTGGTATTTTAAGGGATTCTCTTTCAATTTAAGGGTTCTTTAAGGTGTAGAAACACTTAATAAACTCTTAATACACCATTGGATCAGAATTCATTCATATATCCATTAAGTGAAACTTTAATTTCCAAAAGGATATAAATTTAGAGCAGCTGTGATTCCTTCAGTACGTTCAGTGTTCACAGGTCTCAATGTTTTTATCACTGATAGAAATGATGGGCATGACTCCCAGAATAAGACAGAATAAAGTTCACTGGTGTCACAAAGAAAGAGTTTGAGTTTTAGAGAACATGTTAAGGTTCATTAAACCTGCAGATTTTATTCAGTGTTTGTTCAAAGGAAGCTGAAAAGCTGCAGAACAGTTCGTCCAAATAAAGAAAGAGTTCAGAGTTTCAATCTGAAAAATACACATCAAAACTAATCCGACAGAAATAAAACAGCAGCTTCAGCTCATACAAAACGTCTCAAACACTAAAACAGAAGCTCAGAGTAAAACCTCTTAGTGCAAAACAAAAAAACCTCGTGATAAAAACATTTGGCACCTCGTTCACAGCTCGGCATGAAAAACCTCAAAACAACAAACACAAATGTTGACGATCATTGTGTTCTGCATCGCTCCACAGGGTTTCAGACTGAACTCATTTTAATGTCACATTAATGTCTTTTAACAGTCAGAATCTTTTTGCTCAAAGTATCTCAAACTACAGTTCGTTTGGTTCTTTTATTTATTTTTACTTTTATTTTACCGTGTTTAAGGGAACTCTTCATCACACCAACAGATCGTACTGATTTCTCAATAAGCCAAAATGACTAAATGTATGTGGTTCACCCTGAAACCTCTTGGTCCTGATCCAGCTAACTGACCAAAAACCCGCACCTTTGCAGGTGTGGGTTTAAGGACTCGTTGCCATGACAACAGTTCCAGATGAACTCCAGACGACGACGAACGGGGACCTGATCAGGAGAACCTGATCATTAAATCCTGATCTCAGGATCACTGGAGTCGGTGCTGAATGCAGATGTCGAGATAATTAAGACATCAATCTGAAGACGATGTTCTAGATTAGAAGATAACAAGACAAACCTGCTGAAACTGAAGCACTGTTCAGGTGAGGAAACCATCATTTTGAACCCAGCTTATTGAAATCAAGCATGTTGAGTTTACACACAGACACAGCTGGTTGTGTGACTGATAACACTATATTCATTAAATTAGTTCAGTTACGCTGAACCAAATGACGTGAGGCGTCCATGTTTGTTTATTTTTCAGGCACTTCCGTATTATAAACGCTGCGTTCACATCATATTGTGTAAATAGTAATTACGAGTCAAAGATATCAGGAATTCCTGACGCCAACAATTTTAACACTTACACAATCCATCAGCTCATTTATAGGAGCTGTTTGGTTGTATGTATTGTTTGAACACAACAAAAGAAGCTAATGTAGGCTGTTTATCTGGTGTAGCTACAAGGTTAGCATTAGGGTGTTTTTCCTGTTCTTCCCATTCTGCCGACAGTGCATGAATGCAGCGTTAGCTACATGTCGGATATATCGGAGCTTTCAGGAAAGTCAGTTTCCCAGTTGTAATTACGAGTTAGATGGACAGTAACATGCTAACATTCAGTATGTAATGTTTAGCACGTCAACAAGATAACATGCTAAGCATTACTAACGTTAACTTGTTTGCTCTCTGACTTGTAAACATGCTAAACATTACATAAGAGTCTGTTTCTGACTTGTAAATAGCTTTTATGTCAACATTAAAATTGTAATTACGACTTGGAAACTTTCTGAAAGCTCTGATTGATCTGACTTGGTGCTAAGTAATACATTAGTGTCTGAAAACCAAACAAACATGGACGCCTCACGTCAACCAAAGGTGTCATTCAAAGTAATCTACGATGCACACACAGCAGGGGGGTAGAAAAGTCATAGCCACGATGTTATTATAGCTTATATATGGACATTTTCAGTAATTAGAAATAAAGCTGGAAACTAATAAAATTACTTTTGATCTGTCGACTCAGGCTAGCTAACATATTAAAGTGAGAAATGGCAGCTAATAGCAGTAACAACGCTAACCCAGACAATACAAAGTTAGCTCCGGAGGTAGTGAGAAATTACCTGGGTGTGTCAAAAAAAAAAAAAAAAGTCTTTCGTAAATGTTAGCATGTACGAAATTCCCCGTTTGCCTGCACAAGTTATATATATAGGGCTATACTGATCGAGTGAGCTCGCTAGCAAGCTATACAATGAGCATGCTAGCAAGCTAACCCACTAGTGAGTAAGTCAACCAGTTAGTGAGTGAGTTAATTAGCTTGAGCTAGCTTGCAAGCAGTTTTTCAGCCGGTTAGTGCGAGAAAAATATAAACATGTTCTTCTATAAAAAACTTTTTTTCATTGAACAGAAGAAGCCAAAGTTGTCAAATGTTAAATGTCTGAACACCAGCAGGCGAACAAGAACTTTGAATAAAATACAGACCAAAACTGAAGAGATGAGGATTTAAATCAGGAACTCTCTGGAAGAAGTCAACAAGATCATGAATCTGAGCAGACATTTGATGTCAACTCTCAGTACATGACAGGTTTTGATACTACAGACACATTTCAGACGGTACCAAAAACGTACTAAAGTTCGATACCCAGCCCTGTGACATCCGCAAATAAAAACAAAACAGATTTTGGCTAACATGAACACAAAGTCAGGCAACTCCCTCCGATTACCTATCCTGTTGGTTGGTTGTGATTCATCCCCTGGAGACTATGAATGTTTGAACCTAATTTCATGTTAATCCCTTTAATAGCTGTCGAGAAATTTCACTCTGGAACAGAAGTGTTGACCGACCGCTGTTCGAGTTTGACGAACCACCTGTGACGGTTTTTATTTCACCTCCTTGTGCATAATGACATCACTGTTAAAGACAAATGCTGTGTCACGGTTTCAGATTTCAAACTAATCCTTTAGGCACACAGAGAAGTCACAAATGTCCGTCTGCATGTTCGTCGTTTTTTTAGACCTTGTGCAGGTCTAGTTTGGCGATGTACGGTGAGCGGAAGGAGCCCAGGTACAGACTCCCGTCATACTCGTGGACCTCGCTGACGTAGGCCACCACCAGGCCGTTGGGGTCGTGGAAGCTCCGGGTGCAGATGCCGCCGTCATGGAGCTCCGCCACCAGGCTGTACCGAGGGACAAACTTCATCAGCACCTCCTGACTGAAGAGCTGGAGAGGAGGGAGGACAGGGAAGGGAGGAGGAGGAGGGAGGAAAGGAAAGAAGTAGGCAGGAGGGATGTAGGGGGCAGGGAAGGAAATAGTTAGGAAGGGATGATGAAGGATGGCAAGGTAGCAAAATGGAGGTTACAAAGGAGGGGGGGGTGGTTGGACAAGAAGAAATAAGATTGTTTATAGCATTACACTGTCTGGTCTCTTTTTCAGTACCTCAATATCAAATTTCAGACTTCACAACTTTGCATGACCTTCTTGGTTTGTCTGAGAAGTATCTGATGTAATGAATGGGTGAAAATAATTCTGCAATATTCCTGGAAAACCTCCAGGACTTTCACAGGTCAGAGTCTGCAGACAGAGCTGGGGACAAAGTCTCTAGGTCAACAGACCAGCCAATCAGACTACAAAACAAGAGTGTTGTTTCCTGTTATTGTCTCTACGAGGACACCTGGTAACGTCTCTACGAGGACACCTGGGAGTCTGCATCGTTTCTACGAGGACACCTGGGAGTCTGTATCGTTTCTACGAGGACACCTGGGAGTCTGTACTGTCTCTACGAGTACACCTGGGAGTCTGTACTGTCTCTACGAGTACACCTGGGAGTCTGTATCGTTTCTACGAGGACACCTGGGAGTCTGTACTGTCTCTATGAGTACACCTGGGAGTCTGTACTGTCTCTACGAGGACACCTGGGAGTCTGTTATCGTCTCTACGAGGACACCTGGGAGTCTGTTATCGTCTCTACGAGGACACCTGGGAGTCTGTTATCGTCTCTACGAGGACACCTGGGAGTCTGTTATCGTCTCTACGAGTACACGAGGACACCTGGGAGTCTGTACTGTCTCTACGAGTACACCTGGGAGTCTGTATCGTTTCTACGAGGACACCTGGGAGTCTGTTATCGTCTCTACGAGTACACGAGGACACCTGGGAGTCTGTTATCGTCTCTACGAGGACACCTGGGAGTCTGTTATCGTCTCTACGAGGACACCTGGGAGTCTGTTATCGTCTCTACGAGGACACGAGGACACCTGGGAGTCTGTTATCGTCTCTACGAGGACACCTGGGAGTCGGTACTGTCTCTACTTGCTGATTGTCTCTCTATATGCTGATAGATGCTTCACACTGATTGGCTGATCTGGAGGTGGGGGGGTTAGGGGATCTGAAAAACTTCTTTCTTGTTTCTGAAAGTTTCCATGGAGACCCAGAAAGTCCAGGACCAGCAGGAAGCCTGAACCTGGTCTCTCTCTGTCTCTTTTTACCTTGAAGATGAGCTTCTTGATCCAGGGTCTCTGGGACAGGAAGTCCAGCATGGAGAAGCCGGGGTTTGGCCGCACCGCAGACATGGCCACCCAGTAACCTCCGGTTGAGCTGGGACGGATGTTGTCGGGAAAACCGGGCAGGTTGTCCACGAACGTGTCCATCCCGCCTTTGTTTAGACCGGCAACATGGACTCTGATACAGAAACAGACAGTTTATAGAGGCTGTTTACTGATCTGGTTTTTATCCAGATTCAAACTGGGGAGCTACTGGAACCAGTCTGTCGACACACACAAGATTTGACTGGTTACCAGATTTTAAAGAAACTTTAGACAAATATAAAACGTACTCTGACTGTACGGCATGGCACCACTCCCACACATTTATCATCAAGTTTTGATGAAACTTAGCGTCTGGATGCATCTCAACTCTGTGTTTCAGCATTTACAAACACTGACTGCCTTTAGGGGGCGCTACAGCTAAAGGATTCCTTACTTTTAGAAATATAAACCTGTTTATAGATAAACAACAGAAGCCCAAGATGTTAACTGTTGTCTGAACACAACACAGACTAAAACTGGTAAAATGATTTAAATCAGGAACCATCCGATCAAAGACGATCAATCTGAGTCGACATTGATGTCAACTTTCAGTTTTTGATACTTCACATTAGTACCAGAAAACAGCCCTACATCACATAATGATAATTTAACTTTGACAAACAATTAATGATTAAATGAAGTTGACTAAATGTAAAACTGTTATTTTTGTCAGTTCAAACTGTCTTCATCACAGCAGGAAGGATGAAAATAAACCAACAAACACCTCCCACTACAACCACTGACCTGACACACACACACACACACACACACACACACACACACACACTTCAGGCTGGCAGCTTGTTTCCATGGCAACAGAGAGAGCTGACATCACTGACATCCTCCTCCTCCTCCTCCTCCATCAGTTATATAACCTTCATCATGTCATACAGAGAGATAATCTGTGGTGTGGTTATCAATATTAATGATCGGAAACTGAGGAATAAAATCAATACTAACCTGATAACATTAACAGCGGATATTTGTTTTCTTTTACTCAGTTGTTGTTATGGTCACTATTACTGAGCTTTATTTTATTTCATTATGTGAAGCAGTCTTACTGACGATGTGAGGTGAGTTGAGGACACACCTGTTCACCTGGCGGATCAGAAACCTGGATCAGGTGCTGACAGGAAACAGGAAGTCCAGCTAAAATATTCAGGTTTCTAAAACTGGGATGGGATGTTTACCAGGAAGACACTGATGTAAACGCACTCACAGGTGTTTCTCTTGCTAACGGACGTCTCACCGTTTCATCGCTTCAATTGATCGATGTGTGAAATCAGAAACACGCGGCACTTTAAAGACTTTACCTCCCGAACCACCACCTGTTTTTAGGGTTCTGTTTGTCGGGTATCTGGTTCACAGAGAATAAATCTCTTCCCGTCAGCTAACTGAAGACGTCTAAACTACATAAACGAATTAAAGACAGTGCTCTGAGCTGACAGCGTGGAGGTTCAGGTGAGTCAGGTGTGTTACCTGCGTATTCGGGCCATGGTGGTCTCGGCCACCAGCACCGACTCCTCGTCAGGAAGCAGCTGGATGCCGTTTGGGAATCGAAGGTTCTCCATCACCACCGTCAGCTCTCTGCTCTCTGTATCGTACTCCAACACCCTGACGGGAGACAAAACGCTGTTAATACAGCAGGAAAGGGGAGCCACGGGAAGGCTTTTAATGTGAAACTCCTGCAGGAAGTCTGACACAGAAACGACTTCAACTAGAGAGAGAGAAACAGTTTGGATTAAAAGAGGAAGTGTTAATTAATTAAGAAGATTTATAATGTCTGATCAAATAAAAAAAAACAATAATTCTGGAGAGTACACCAGAATAATTATAGACTTTTACCATGTTTAAATATAATCAATTAATAGTTATTAGAACGTAATAAATGTAATTTAAATCCATATAATGCATTATAAAATGGCTTTTTAATGTATCATTTTGTTGTTGTCTGCTTTATTATTCACAGTTTAATGATCACTTTAATTTAAACTCGACTCTCTTTGCTCTATAGATGAAGCAGTAAATGGAAAAACAAAAAGACACAAGCTTTTTTAAAATAAAACAAATTAAATGTGTATTGTGTTTCTTTTCATTTCTTTGTTAGATTTCTTTCATTTAACAGGCATTATAAATCTTCTATATGTTGCTGTGGAAACGGACATTATAATGGATTTAATAAGACAGCGGGTAAAATGAGTAAGAGTTTGTATCCACAGCAAATAAAGATATAAGTTCTAAAACAAAGAAAATATATGAATCTCTGTAATAAAGGAGAGCTGATGGTGTTCATCGTACCGTCCGTCGGCGGTGGCCTCCATGATGAGGTGCATGTAGTCTCTGCGCTGCCACCTGCTGCTGGAGTCAGTGAAGTACACCTTCTTCCCGTCCTGAGTCACCGCCAGGTCGTTGATGAACGACAGCTTCCTGCCAGCGACCACCTGACCCCCCGACACCAACCTGGTCGCGTCACCTGCACAGAAAACAGAGACGCTGTGAAGGCTGTCCACGAGCTAACAGACTCCAGGGTAATAAATACTGAGCTGGTGTCTTTTCACCTATATTTGAGAGGAAACTGTCACCACTGCTCACTGCTGTAGGAGAGTTATTAGTTCTGCTGCTGCAGCTCCTAATGCTAGCTAACATGTGTACGAACAATAAAAATGTCTTCATTTCAGGTGAAGCAGGTGAAGAAAACGAAGAGACGCTGCAGAAACGAGCAGGAGGTGACAGTAAAAAGTGAATTTGTCCTCCGTGGATCGGACCCTTCGTGTTTAATATGCAACCAAACTTTCTCCGGTTTCAAACGGCTCCCAAAGATGCATCTTCTAAACATGATCCACACCGGGTCTGATAAAGACCTGATGAAACGTTTACAGTACTAATCGATTCCTCTTTGGCTGAACATTAAATATCTCAGAAACTATCAAACATGTTAAATCCACAAACTGTCTGCAGCATCAAACCAACATCAGACACCTTACAGTAGATTTTATGTCTAAAAGTCACTCAAACTAAATCTGATGACTCTCACACACACGAGACTTCACTTTTTGCAGTTTAGGAACCTTTTTGATTGTTTATATTTGATTTTTGTTGCCATCCATTGTCTTTTCTCTTCTTTATATTTGTCTTTTCTTGTTTTATTGGTCCGGTGTGATGTGAACTGGCTGTTTGTGTGGAGAACAGGAAGACCAGCTGACATGGATCCAAATAAAGAATCAAACATGTCAAACAACATAAATCTGCTCAGCATGCGAGAGCTGGAGCCAAGTTTGCAGCTGGACGTCTTTCTGGGAGCAGAAAGGTCCGAACATGTACACAAGCAGAACTACTAATATGAATAATAAAGAGCAGCAGTACGTACAGTGCGCTCGCTCACCTGTGGTGGGGTTGACCTCGAACAGACCCAGGTAAGCGTCGGCTACAAACAGGGTCCCGTTGGGTCCGACCCTGATCCCCAACGGCCTCCCACAGCTGGACTCCTCCTCTCTGGATCCTGCAGGACACACAGTCAGAAAAACTGCAGTAATTATCATGAAGTTTGGTTCAGGTGTCTGTACCCACCTTTTAGTTTTAGTTTAATAAAGTAAATGAACTGTGTTTATGTGATGAATAAATAATTCAGCTTCAGTGAACTGAGGGAGGAGGAGGAGGAGCAGGAGGAGCAGGGAGGAGGAGGAGTTCCATTAAGACTTCAGGTTGAAGGACTGGATTCAGTGAATCACTGGTCTGAAACCAGTTAGCAGTCTCTGACTCACTAACGTACTGATGGGTTACTCCTGTGTCAGTGAGTCAGTGTGTTTCCTGTTTTAACCCTCAGTGCTGACTGAAACATCAGGAAGAACCTGTCCTCACTTCCTGTTTCACAATAAAACCTTCACCGTTTCCTGCTTCAATGTTCCATGTTGGCTTTGTGTTTTTCTCTTTTTCATATAAATGTAGAGCCCAATGAGTTTTACATGTTTGCTATAAATAAAGATTCCCTTCAAATGAAAGGCTGTGATGTCTGTGACTCTGTTTATCCCACTGAGGTCACGTGATCCATCTCTGGGTTCGTCTGTGTTTAATGTTGAAACAGAAGCAGAGAGTCGCAGTGGGTCTGTCAGAGTGTTGAGAAACGTCCAACTGACTGAGGAGGTGAAACATTACAACTCCATGATGACAACCAGAGACAGACAGAGACAACCAGAGACATCCAGAGACAGACAGAGACAAACAGAGACATCCAGAGACAGACAGAGACAACCAGAGACAGACAGAGACAACCAGAGACAGACAGAGACAAACAGAGACATCCAGAGACAGACAGACAGAGACAACCAGAGACAG
>VMKM01003768.1:0-29143 GCA_008360985.2 Macquaria ambigua | reverse complement strand
GCTAGTTTTAACTGCTTTATACAATTAGCTAGTTTTAACTGCTTTATATACAGTTAGCTAGTTTTAACTGCTTTATACAATTAGCTAGTTTTAACTGCTTTATATACAGTTAGCTAGTTTTAACTGCTTTATACAATTAGCTAGTTTTAACTGCTTTATATACAGTTAGCTAGTTTTAACTGCTTTATACAATTAGCTAGTTTTAACTGCTTTATATACAGTTAGCTAGTTTTAACTGCTTTATACAATTAGCTAGTTTTAACTGCTTTATATACAGTTAGCTAGTTTTAACTGCTTTATACAATTAGCTAGTTTTAACTGCTTTATATACAGTTAGCTAGTTTTAACTGCTTTATACAATTAGCTAGTTTTAACTGCTTTATATACAGTTAGCTAGTTTTAACTGCTTTATACAATTAGCTAGTTTTAACTGCTTTATATACAGTTAGCTAGTTTTAACTGCTTTATACAATTAGCTAGTTTTAACTGCTTTATATACAGTTAGCTAGTTTTAACTGCTTTATACAATTAGCTAGTTTTAACTGCTTTATATACAGTTAGCTAGTTTTAACTGCTTTATACAATTAGCTAGTTTTAACTGCTTTATACACAGTTAGCTAGTTTTAACTGCTTTATATACAGTTAGCTAGTTTTAACTGCTTTATATACAGTTAGCTAGTTTTAACAACAGTTAGCTAGTTTTAACTGCTTTATATACAGTTAGCTAGTTTTAACAACAGTTAGCTAGTTTTAACTACTTTATACAATTAGCTAGTTTTAACTGCTTTATACAGTTAGCTAGTTTTAACTGCTTTATATACAGTTAGCTAGTTTTAACAACAGTTAGCTAGTTTTAACTATTTTATATACAGTTAGCTAGTTTTAACTACAGTTAGCTAGTTTTTTAAAAACATTTTTTTCAAGCATTTTTGTCTTTTTTTATTGGATAGTGACAGCTGAAGAGAAAGGCGGTGACAGAGATGAGGATGCTGTCTAAGTTGGTTAGCATCCTGAACAACGTCTCCCACCTCCACGACATGCTGGTTGAGAAGAGAAGCGTCTTCAGCCAAAGACCCTCGAGGTGTTCCTGTTCTTATAAGCTTGTCATATGTTTTTGATGTAAAATTTTAATTCGTAAATCAACTAGAGGCAATAGCCTGATAAATGTAGAGTAAAAAGTACAATATTTCCCTCTATGTGGTGGAGTAGTAGTATAAAGTAGAATAAAATGGACCTCAAAATTGTACAAGTACTTGAGTAAATGTACTTATTTAGGATAGTAATGTTCTCTTGTGTGTGTGTGCTCATACGCTGTGGTTGACGGCGTTGCAGATGTCTGTCTTCAGTGTTGAAGCCGTTTTAAACAGACTCTGGATCTGCTGCTGTTTCTCTCTGTGCCAACTCAGCTCAGCTTCACTGGATCCACATGAACCAGTTGAACCAGTTAAAGGGCTCGCAAAGTCTGACTGGAGCAGCGCCTCCAGCTGGACACATAGAAAACAACAGTCAAATTAATAATACTTACTGTATATTTATATAACACACGAAATAAGTCTCCACAGTTTATCAGAAGCTGTATCAGTATGTCAATGTCCTCCTGTCCCTAACTGTTGTTGAGCAGTTTATACTCTGACAGAGGAGCTGCAATAAAACTGGATGGTGACACATAGCTAATAATTACGATAGCTTCCTCCATTTTGAACACATGGCTCAAGACGGTTTGCTATTGGTCAACAGCATGGATTAGTGTGTCAAACGTCACCAAAGTTAAACATGATGCGAGAAATCCATGCAGATTTACTTCACCCCTGCGAGTGAATGTGCTGGTTGCTGCAATTCCAATGAAATTAGTTTCCAACTAAAGTTCGCTGTCTTAAATGCTGTTGTGACCAGGCCTCAACTGTCGTATCGACCAAGATTGCCATCCCTGAGCTCCACTTCTTGAAGGAATCATTCAGGATGAAGATCTGACAGTGATATGCAAGACCTGATGAAAACTGTCAAATGGAGGGTGTTTTATACAGGGCAAAGGTTCTCTGAGTGTGCTAAAAAACTCAGTTACCTGTAACAAGTAAATGTAAACAAAATATGTTCCTCACTGATGCATCTTGGCAGAACAACTTCCTTCTTCCTCCACTGACCTGTTTGGATACGAGGTGGAAGCTGCTGGTCAGGTCCAGGATCGACTCGCTCTGATGGATCTTGCTTTTCACACTCTCCTGGCGCTTTAGCAGCTCTGACAGATCCTCCTCCTTCACTGCTCCTCCCTTCAACTCCTCCACCTCCAGCCTGTCCTGGACTCCTCTCAGTGTCTCCCAGCTCTTCTCCATGTACTCCACCTCAGCGTCTAGTTGCTGGAGAAAGGAAGAGAGCGTGTCTGATGCTTGTAAATGTGATGCTTGTAACAGAACAGCAAAAAAACATTCACAAGAATGTGATATATTGGTTCTGGACTGTTGGGACTCCTGGGGCAGCTGTCATCACACTGCCAGTAGTCCCTGTAATCCAAAGGACCCAATTGTCCCAACAGTTCGAGCAGTTCAAAGGTCAAAATGGTCCCAAACATCCCCTCTTTCCCAACAGTCATATAACATCCAGGAGTCCCTATGTTCCCAGAAGCCTTAAATGTCCAAAAGTCCCAGTGGTCTCAGCAGTCCCCACAGAAAAATAGTCAGTCACGACAGCCCCAACAGTCGAAAAGTTGTAATGCTCTCAACAGTCCTAAAAAAGTCCTGAATGTCACAAGACTCACGATAAAATGCGGTCTGGCCTGGCTGAAGTGCTCCAGCAGCCTGGAGGTCTGCAGGTCTGAACCCAGATCCATCAGAGTGCAAGAGTCCAGCAGCTCAGAGACACAGTTCAAGTCCTGCAGGGTCTGAAAATATACAGCATTCCAGTCGTGGAAACTACAGTTACTCAAGTACTGTACTTAAGAACAAATTAATTTTGAGGTACTTCTGCTTGAGTATTACTATTTTACGCTACATGATATTTCTAATTTACTGCATTTTCAAGGAAAATATACTTTTTACTCCACTACATTTATTTGGCAGCTATGGTTACTAGTTACTCTGCAGTATAAGATATTTAAGATGAGACTTCCAGCAGTAACATCTTCAGCTTTCTGGATTCTCTGGAACAGTGTAGTTAGTACCTTGAGCAGTCTCTCCCGGTATTTCCTGCAGTACTCCTGCTGCTGCTGGATCTGGATTTGCTGGTGTCCCCGCAGCTCGTTCACTTCCTGTTTGGTTCTGCTGAGTCGCTCCACCATCTGCTGCACCACTGACACCACAGACTGCATGTTTAACCCTGCTCCCGACACCTGACATACACACAAATAAATATCACACTTTCTTTCATCCACATACGAACAGCAAATTCATGTCATCTCATCAAAAACAATTTAATCTGAACCCCTGATTCCTGACAGTCTGGTTACCATGGTAACAGTGTGGATGTAGTTGTTTCCCAGTTCCTGAGCAGCCAGGAGCCTCTGCAGCGTTTCCTGCCAGCAGGCGTCGACCTGCTTCTTCTTCGCTGGTAACCTGGAACTGGGGGTACCAGCTTCACCCTCCTCCTCATCCTCCTTCTTCTCCTCTTCCTCTGGTCTCCTTCTGTAGATCTCCCTCAGTTCCTCCATCTCCTCCTCTACCTAGAAAACAGGAGCACCAGCAGCACAGTTACCTTCACCTTCATCGTTGACGTCTCTGACAGACTCTAAATGTCACCACAGGGTCAGAGCTCGATGCGGTGGTGATGTGAAATGTGGCACCTTATGGATCAAATGCTGGTTTTGCTGACAATGTCATGCTTTCAACAAGATATTGACAGGCCAGATTTCGCTGTCAGCGCCCCCTAGAGGCTGCAATGTTCACTACAGCCCAGTGATGCACAGAGCAAACAACATACTGACGATTTACATATTTTACACTCATTCTGCTTACTGAGTACTTTTACTGATCATACTTCTGTAGTTTTAGTAAAATGTTGATTGAGGACTTTTGACTATTGAATATTTCTACACTAAATTTTAGACAGGCCGACTGGCTGACCAACTGATCTTATTGTCCACTGGATCCGCGGTTTTCATCATTAAATATTCATCTTAAATAAATTGGCAATAAATACATGCATTTATATACATTCACAAGTAAATTTCACGCTTCACAAACACAAGCTGCTCCTATAAAAATAAATCAGGCACAAGAAGATTGGCCGCCACATTTTCAGTTTTCCTCTCTCATGGACACCAGAAGAGACTCTGACCTGTTGTGCCATCCTGAGGAAAGTGACGTAGGGTTGCAGCAGCTGCAGGTTTGAGTCGATCTTCCTGTTCAGACTCTGCAGCTCCTTCAAGACCAAATCAACTCGACCAGCGAGTTCAGGACTCAATGAACCAGGTGGTTCAGCAGCAGGTGGACCGGGCCGGGTGGTGGTGGTTCTAGTCTGTCTGCCCGTGCTGCCTCTCTTCAGCTGCTCTGTCAGGGCCTTCAGAGGGGTTAGCTGTCTGCTGGGCTCACTGGGAGGCTGGGGACTGCTGGTCCAATCTGTTTGCAGAGCTCTGATCTGATCCAGGATCTGCTTCATGTTGTCTGCATCGTGACCTGCAGACTTGAGACAAACATGGACAAAATGATCTCTGCAGTTTGTTGTTGGAGCAGCTGATAACAGCAGAGAACAGAAAAGAAAAGACGTCTCACGTCTGAATTATGTTGAAAAGTTTAGGTTTTGTAGATTATAACCTTTATTTGACATTTGATGACTATAATTTCAACAGACAGATTTCTTGGCAAAAGTGCTCATAAAGTGAAATCCTTTACATAAATCACAGTGTTATATGTGGGTTAACATTTGAGGTGACAGCAGCTGGTCTGCTAACCCAGATTCGACAATATTTGAAGTTTTACAGCACCGTTTCTACAAGGGAAGAAGTTTTTAGTAAAAAGAAATAGTGTGTGTGTGTGTGTGTGTGTGTGTGTACCTCAGCCTGTGTGTGCAGCTGCAGGTGTCTGTTCAGAGTGTCTTCGGCCTCAAAGAGCTGCCGTCCTGCTTCAGAGCTGTTAGACAACACACTGCTGCCCTGCTGCACCCAGATCCAGATCTGCAACACACATACACACGCACATGTATGAAGTATGTTGTGTGGTTTACATGAAGTACCAGCTTCTTCTGTATTTAGTAGCACCAGCTGAAACTGTGAAATGAAGTTACTGTAAAAAAGAAAATGAAGATGGCACCTTGTCCACAAGGTGTTCACATGACGACAGCAGCTGTTGTCTCTGATTGGTCAGGGGGGATTGATGGGCGTGGTCTTCTCCACTTTGAGTCTCCTTTCCCAGCATGCTCTCCAGCCCTGCCACCTGCCCACTACAAAACAAAGACGCAGATTTCATCTCAGGCTTTCATGTGACTGAACGGTGAGATTTTAAAATTCTGCTGCTGTTGTTTGTTTTTTGCTTCATTATAAAGAGGTCACAGTCATCCTCCACCTGAGGAGCACAATCAAAACAGATCACAGCACCTGTGACCTGTGAAAACAAATCTTTAACGTGCTTCAGAAACAGAGCTGACCATCTAAACTGACTGACAAAAGTAAAGAAAGGGTTGTTGGACAGGTGAGAACATGGAGATTGTTCCTACCTGGCTGTAGTTGCAGCAGCAGCTCTGTGCTGTTTCCTGCTGTGTTCAGACAAACGGACGTGTTCAGCCTGAGAAAAACAGCCGTTTAAACATGTGAACATACAGACAGAAGGCTGCAGGACTCTGGATGGTGTCTCAACAGTATCTCAAAAACCACAGACCAGATCTCCATCAAGTGTCCTGATCTCCATCCTGATCTCCAGAGGATGAACCCTTTACATTTTAATGAGTCCATGTCCTGTGGCGCCACCCTCAGGACATACTTCACATGTTTACCTTTACTCCAGGTACGGTGGGTCTAACAGAGCACAGATAACATGGCTGCCAGGACAGCAGGGACCGGCTCACATCTGTGTCTGGTCTGGTTGCCCAGGGCGACTGAGTAATCAGCTGTTTGGTGAAAGGTTTCACCTTCAAACCCTCAACCAGCCACTTACCTCAGATCTAGATCCTCTGGTCTCCTCTGATCTGGATCCAGGCTGTGGGTCCCTGGTCTGCTTGGGTCTGGATTCAGGCTGCAGGTTTCTAGTCTCCTCTGAACTAGATCCAGGCTTCAGATCTGATCCAGATCCTGGCTGCACATCCAATTTGGATTCAGACTTCAGAACTGATCTGGAACCAGACTGATCTCTGGTCTCCTCTGATCTGGATCTAGGCTGCACATCTAGTGTTGATTCAAGTCGCAGCTCTTTGGTCTCTGATCTGGATCTAGAATGCAGGATTCTGGTCTCTTCTGATCTGGATCCAGAATTCAGGTTTCTACCCTCCTCTGATCTGGATTTAGTCTGTAGGTTTGTGTTCTCCTGGGATCTGGATCCAGGCCTCAGATCTCTGGTTTGCTCCAATCTAGATCCAGGCTTCAGATCTAATCCAGATCCTGGCTGCACGTCTAAACTAAATCCTGATTGGAGTTCTATGGTCTCTTCTGATCTGGAGCCAGATGGCAAATCTGATCTAGATTCAGGCTGCAGATATCTAGCTTCCTCTGATCTGGGTTTCAGATTTGATCTGGATTCAGGCTTTAGATCTAATCTGGATTCTGACTCAAAGTTTCTGGTCTCCTCTGATCTAGATTCAGGGGCCACATCTCTGGTTGGCTCTGATCTAGATTCAGGCTTCACATCTAATCCGGATCCTGGCTTCACATCTGATCTAGATCCAGGTGTCTGGTGTAATCTGGATCCAGGCTGCAGGTCTCTGGTCTCCTCTGATTTAGAATCTGGCTTGAGGTCTGATCTGGATCCAGCCTTCAGGTTAAATTTGAATCCAAACTGAAGGTTTCTGGTCTCGTCTGTTCTAGATCCAGGCTTTAGCTCTAATCTGAATTCAGGCTGCATATCTGATCTGGATCCAGATTTCATATCTGATCTGGTTCCATATTTCATATCTGATCTGGATTCAGGTTGCAGATCACTAGTCTCCTCTGATCTGGATCTGGGTTTCAGATTTGATCTGGATTCAGGCTTCACATCTAATCCGGATCCTGGTTGCACGTCTGATCTCGATCCAGGTGTCTGGTGTAATCTGGATCCAGGCTGCTGGTCTTTGGTCTCCTCTGATTTAGAATCTGGCTTGAGGTCTGATCTGGATTCAGCCTTCAGGTTTAATTTGAATCCAGGCTGCTGGTTTCCTGTCTCATCTTGTCTAGATCCAGGTTTTAGATCTAATCTGAATCCAGGCTGCAGATCTGATCTGGATCCAGATTGCAAATCTGATCTACATTCAGGCTGCAGCTCTATAGTCTCCTCTGATCTGGATCCAGATTGCAAATCTGATCTACATTCAGGCTGCAGCTCTATAGTCTCCTCTGATCTGGATCCAGGCTTCACATCTAATGTGGATCCAGACAGCAGGTCCTGGTCCAGGATCATGTCAGCTATGAGACTCCAGTCCTGTAGTGAAGAAAGAATTAGTTGCTGTTGTTTCTGTCATCAGTATTTCATCGATCAGTGCAGGTCAGGTACTCTGGTGTACGGGCTGAACCGTCTGACTGGGATTCGACCAGTTCAGCTTCAGTCTTCAGCTGGTTTTTAACCACCACAGGTTTCACACCATTTGAACTCAAAGAAAACAGAACCTGAACATCCATCAGGAAAGTTTCATTTCAGCCAGAACAGATCAATAAATTACACCAGAAAATAACATAAATTGTGCAAATCAATTGTTAAATTAATGTATGTGGGTTTAATGTCAGTTTAATTTTACTTTGTCATTTAAACATTATCACTCATTCTACACCACAAGTCTCTCAACAAATAACACCAGTGTTCATGATAAAAACACATTTAAAAATGAACAAAAACAGTAAAACTTGAATAAAACTTGTTGATTTGGTTCGTTAATCTACCATCATTTTGGTTCAGCTCAGCTGATATCAAAGAATATTTTTAAATGCAGTCATCGGAGAGGCAGGCAGGGTTTATATTTATAACCTGAACACAAGATGGATGCTGACAGAACAGACTGATGACTCTCTGCTGCAGGTTCAGTTACTCTGCTCTAATATCTATAACATATAATAAATACATTTTACATGAAGGCGGTCAGGTGTGTCTGGTCCCTGTGGAAGAGTCTGACACCCAGGACTTCATATTTAAATCAACACCTGATTAACTCAGACCCCAGACCCCAGACTCCAGAGTCCAGTTTAACTCATGCATCTGAAGATATCATTTGTGCACAATTTGACATTCTCAACTCTTCTACAAATTCCCAAACTGTTTTTCCCAAGTTTATAAAAGGCTGATATGAACCACAAGCTCATTTAACAAACTCAGAATCTTTCTGAAGGTGTAACAGCAGAACTGTGTCTGGTCTGCACAAGATCTTCAAATAATGATGTTTAAACCTGATGGAAATGTTGCCCTCTGAGCCGTTACAGTCAACACGCTCTCTGTGCTTGTCTCTTACTTCAGAGCCGGCCTCTCTGGACTCTTCCTCGTGGATCATGATGCCGTTCTCCGCCTCTTGGAGCTGCAGCCTGACAGCCTGATCCACCCTCCGCCTCCGATCCTGCAGCGCCTCCACCAGCTCCTCCAGCCTTAACGCCGTCCCCCTGCTGCACTGGGAACTCTGGGAACTCTGGGAAGAGGATGCAGCATCAGCATCTATCCACACATTCAACAAAGAAAGAAAGGCTTTCTCTGTCGCACCTGTAACCCCACCCAGCAGTGATGTCACAGTGGACTGACACACCTTGGAGTACATTACTACATCACTGCAGCAAGCACACAGTCTGAGCAGAGCAAATCTAAGCACAAGCCGGAGCTAGCGGTGCCAGCAGGGTTTTGAGGGAGAGCATTACAAGATCTAAACGTGATCAATAAGTCATGCTCTCAGAATGAAAGACCAGGCTCTTGAATAAAGAGAGGAAAAGGCCCCACACAACTCCTGCACACTGTCACCTACTGCTGATATATTTATTAGTTCACAGTCTTCATCAGGTAAATGCTTAAGGCTGACTGTGTACTGAGCTGCTGCTGAATTAGGCTCTGAATACATGAAGCAAATTCAATCTGGCTGAGAGTTCTTAGATATTGTGCAACGTTCACCTCCTCCTCCTCCTCCTCCTCCTCCTGATCCTGGTGCTGCAGTACTCCTCCTCTCCTCTGGAGGGCCTCGGCCCTCTGCAGCTGTCTGAGTTTCTGCAGCAGAACGCTGCTGCTGCTTAAAACCTGCAGGGATTTCCCCAGAAGATCTGGAATCAGAACACAAACACACAAAGACCTATGAAAGTAACACCACGACCCTCAGCCAACAGCTAACCATTGTACACCTGTTTGTTTATCATTTAACCCCGTTTAAATCAGGTTTTACCAGTGAAAACACTTTATCTACAATTTAAACCAGTCTCAACCAGTTTTTGCAAGTTAAACCAGTTTCCATGGATCAAACCAGTGCAGTTTACAGCAGTTTAAAACCTGTTTAAACAGTTTAAAATCATCTGTAACTCTCCACCTACAACAAACCAGTTAATGGATGGTTATACCAGTTTATACTAGTTTAAACCAGTTTAAAATACCTGCAGCCCTTTAACTATAACAAACCAGTTTATACTTGTTCAGACCGGTTAAACCACCTACAACTTAAACAAACCGGTTCCAACTGGTATCTAAGGAGTTTACTGGTTTAAAACCAGTTTAAATCTGTTTTAAATCACCTTTAAAACACCTACAACAAATATCAATTCAGATTATGGGCGGTTTAAACCAGTTTATACTTAATTCAGATGAAAATACCTACAGCCCCTCAACTGTATAAAACAAGTTTAAACCAGTTTATCAGTGGTTTTAACCAGTTGATATTTTACTAGTTTAAACTAGTTTAAACTCTGCAGCTAAAGCAAACCAGTTCAAGTGATAGAAAGGTTCAGGTATACCACACAACTAGAGAAACACATTCACACCTATTTAGAGCAAGAAATCCAAACTAAATTAGTGACAATATATTTGCTCTGCAGCTGTGTATAATACTGTAAATAATACTACCACTAATATTAACTCTGGTTACCTCTCCTCATGGAGTCGTACGTCAGCTGCTCTGCAGTCAGTCTGTCAATCTGTAGATCCTCAACTCTGTTGATACTCACAGCAAACTGCAGACAGACAGGCAGACGGACAGGTAGACAGATGTTGATGGTATTTCTCAGATGTGTTCAAGTGGAGTGTGGAAGTAAAACTAAAGTACAGCTATAGTGCAAACAAGAAAGTCCTGACACACTGTCAGGGTGACGTCTCGTATTTAATGATGTTAAACTGCCAGTGTCACCAGGTTGTACTGGTACATACTGGTACATACAGCAGCGTACTTATGTCTCTGAATATTATTATTATATTTATGAATAATAAGCTGTAGAGGAAGCATGTATAAATATGATTTATGGACCAAAACTATAAATACAGTGAGAAAAATAAGTAGAAATTTAAGCGTTGTTATGCTCAGTACAGTGATCTACAGACTTTGTGCGCTCTGACGTTGAATAAAACCAGAATGAAGAAATCTCGAGGATCAGACTCAACCAGGAGATCACGAGTGAGGATTAAGTTTCAGGAAAATCCACTTGTTGTCTGTTTTACCCATAGTCAGATAAGAAGATGGATATCAGTTTCATCCTTGTGCGTCCAGCACAGAGATAGTTCCAGGTTGAGTTTAGCCTAGCTTAGCATAAAGACTATAAGCAGGGGGGAACTGATAGCCTAGCTTCATCAAAACAGAAACAAGACTAAGAACCTAGTAAGATTGTCTAAAGTAGTTTCACTCAAAACCACAAACGTCAACCTCATGGTGGCGCTAGAGGAAAGATCAGAGGATCACCAGAGTCAGTAGGATTCATCCTCTGGGGACCATGAATGTCTGGACAAAATTTAATGGCAATCCATCCGATAGTTGTTGAGATATTTCAGTCTGAACCAAAGTGGTGGATCTGCAGACCGACACACTTGGCATCAGCAGCCATAGAGAGAGATCCACCTTCCAACAGCTCCACCTGTCTGATTTACACGTTGTATCTTGTTTATTGAACAGGTGTATAAATGTCAATAGGAGACGCCACTGGATGCAGTGACGCTACGCAGCATCTCTAAAGTCCTGAACTCATCGTGCGGTTGTCAGGTTTGAGCTCTATCCAAACTCTACACCCAGCTGACTCGGGTGGAGCACTCACTAGCTTGTTGGCTAAAAAGTGTTTGACTGACACCTCCACCGCCCTCTGTGTTGGGAAAGTTGTTCTCAGTCCACGTTTTTTAAAACTCAAAGCAGAGAGGATTAAAATAGAAAGCTCATTGTCACCTGGTTTAGATAAAGGCTGAAGCAGGTGACTGTCGTCAGGCAGCAGGTGTTGCTAATAAAATGTTAGCCAGCCAATGAGCACGGCTAAATAGCAAACACACAGCACTGCCTGAGGAATGTGAGACTGAGAGCTGAAACCAATGTCCTTCATGGAGACACGAGACGAGGATAAATCAGGTCCTCAGGCCTGCTGTTTAACCACAGAGGACGGCACACTTCACACAGAAGGAGGTCAGGGGTCAAAGGTCACAACAGCCTGACAATAGATGAACACAATATTCCTGTGAGAGTCAGATTACACTGAGCTGGAAGATCAACATGGAGTCTCCGTTCAGCTTCCTACCTCCAGTGCTCGGCTGTAGAAGTCTGCAGCCAGCGTCAGGACTTCCTGTCGCCTCTCCAGCAGGCGGAGGAGCAACGACCATCCCTCGCTCAGAGACGCCACCATGGCCTGGTGCACTTCCTCCTCTTCCTCCTGTTTCTTGTTCCTCTTCCCTTCATCCGTCCTCCTCCTCCTCTGCTCTGTCTGTCTGCTCTTGTCCACCACAAACAGCACTTCCCTCTCGTGTTTCTGGAATAACAACAGATTGTAAAAAGAAGCTTTGAGCACAAATCAAATCCCCCCACAGTCCTGAAACCAATAAAAGGAAAAGCAAACACTCAAATGAATGAACAAAACAGTTAAAACTAAAAAATTTAAATTAAAATCAGCCTCTGGGAGCTCCTCCAACGGCCCTGTCACGTTGGCAAGAATCACAATGCTAGCCTCGAGCTTCCTAGTGTGTTTTTAAGCTAACTCCGTGACAGAAACAAACAACAAAAAGTCAAACTGCTAACGTTCACAAATTAACTGAAATAGTTTGGTGGCATCAAGCAGCACTAGCTAACAGTAGCTATCTAACTTTTGCTTAGTCATTGTGTACAGATACTATGGTGGTTTAAAGATGTATTAAATAATTTCCCACAGTCCAAACCTCTCCTAATTTTAAGCTAATGTTAAGTTAATATTATCTGGTTAGCATCTAGCTATAGCAGTTAGCTCACTAGCTAGAAACAACTAAGATTTCTTAGCACTAGCATATGGAGCCTGGAGGGAAACAAATTGAGCTAGCAGAGCTAACAGAACGTAGCATAAAGACAATATTGTTCACATTTTGCATGCAGCACTTGGCTGTATGAATAGTGGCTTTTCAAGTAACATTAATCCTTATGATTACTGTGAATAACCACATTTAGATAATAGCTTGATTAAAGAGTTTACATGGTTCGTAGTAACGTGATTTCCTCAGTAACTCTCTATTGATAACTTTATGTAATTACAGCACTATAAATAGAAAAAATAAATAAGAACTATAAAAAAAAAAAAAATGTATGTCTTGGTTTAACATCCATATGATAATTGTAGAACCACCACCATTTTTTAAGGACGGGGAAAATTCCATCAGTTCAATGAATGAACTGATGGAATTTTCCTGCTTTTTTGTCCTTTGCCAATCACATGCCTGAAAATAAATCAATAAAGCAATGAGAGACAAATATATATTCTAAATAAGTTGAAAATTAAAGCTGGGGGAGGCAAAACCTTCCTCCTCTCTCTCTGCTGCCTCGTATCACTCCGCTAAGCCCCTCCCACCATACCCACAACTTGGACCGGCAGCAGAAGCAGCCGGTTCCCCACTCTCCACGGCGTGAGCCTCACCGAGACCGCGGTCCCTCCCGCCGCGACCTGTTTTCTGAAAGACGCCCCTCCAGCGCTTCGTGGCCGCAGAGCAGAGCGCCCCAGGCTTCAGAGGCTGCTGCAACGCCGTCCAGCAGCAGGAAGAGAGGCTAGTACACCACACACACACCACTGTCCCCCGTCAACAGTTATCCCCACTGTTTGTCATCAGGCCTCTTTGCCACTCGTCGTTACGAGCGCCATGGCATCGAACATAATGAGCTGAAGCTCCGTGTTGTTTTGTTCTATACACCGCTGCAGGCAAAGGAGGTGTTGGACATTTATCACATGTTGCAGGATTTTTGGCAGGATTTTCCCCATCTGAAGGGACGTGTATTGGTAGATCCCGGTGAAAGCCCTGTACAGGACTCACTGGACCAGCTCTCCATTTAAACGGTCCGATCTTCAGTTCTATGGAAATCTAATCCTATTAGAAATTCAAAAGATATTTAAGCTGGTGTCGAGGAAACTCGCCTAGCTTCTAACTGCCTTCATCCGGTCGTCTACCTCTCTTCCTCTGATGACTACACCAGACTGAGTAGCCTTAGTCACTGGCTTAAGTCATCAGACACGCCCGTTAACGGCAGCTTTCCTCTTATAAATCTGTGCACTTGGTAAGTTGCTAGGTTTGGGTTTGATGTCTTGGATTCTAAGCCCTCAGGGTCTGTTTTAATCAACATTCAGTGGACAAAAACTAGAATAACCTTTCAGAACCTTATAGATGTTGAGCACACATAAACTTAACTTTTTACTATCATGGGAAGCTCTTAGTAATGAATGACTTCTGCTCTTGTAGCTTAGCCAATACGAACGCACGGTCTCTCTGAAATAACCTGTGATTGGCTAAAGTCTCCTGTCACGGGATAGATTTTCTGAAGCCTGAAAACAGAGAGTGTGTGTGCGTGCGTGTGTGTGTACCTTGAGTTTCTCTGTCAGCTGCTGCTGCTCCTGAATCAGTGTCTGGTTTTCTTCCCGGTTTGATCCGATCTCACAGAGGCCTGGATGGACCTGGACCAGCTGGAGGTGGACCAGAGACCCACTCTGCACACACACACACACACACACACACACACACACAGGTGTGAGGTCTGTCCTGCACTTAGCGACTGTTGAGGCCTGGAGGTGTCATGGAGGAACAAACATATTGGTGCTCTTGATTTGGTCAAACTCACCACCTTCATGACACCAGTAGTCTCATCAGTTTGTCCTCACCACCAAGACTTAGATGCACAGCGATGAGGCGACAGCAGCTGGTTCAAGTAATAATAATAATAATAATAATAATAATAATAATAGCTGATGATAAAGCTGTTAGAGTCAGTTAACCAGTTTGACTTTAAGGGCTGCATGTATCTTTGCACGTGTGTGTGTGTGTGTGTGTGTGTTGCAGCATTCCTCATGATACAGTATCTCTGGCATGTCGACCAAAAAAGACACAGCGTGATGTGATGTGTGACCCCCCCACCCCCCCACCCCCACCCCACACACACACACACACACACACACACACTAATGACATTAATGATCAAAACTATCATCCCACACACATACACACATATGAATACAATTTAAAAACACACACACACACTTCCCTGTAAGCAGCATCAGTAAATAGTTTGTGCTATAACGGGAAACAGCACATGGACAGAGGGTTGGGGGGAAAGCTCGTATCTCCTGAAACAGTGAAGAACCTCAGTTTGAAGTCAAAGCCAACGGTCTGTAAGCTAATAGTCTGTAAGCTAACGGTCTGTAAGCTAACTAAATGTAGAGCAGATATTCTAATATTCAGCTAAACTCAAAACTGTTTGACACCCAAGTAATAACTAACTGTTTATATAGCGTAGCTACGTAGCTACTTAAAGTCAAAGCTCACAGTCTGAAAATCAGGCTCAGTCTAGCAGCTTGGCTAACTGTCTAATATAAAGCTAATAGGATGCTAACAATTTAATACCTACTTAAAGTCAGAGCTCACAGCCAGATAGCAATGTGAATTATTTTACTATTATTATAATTATTCCAACTGAGAAACATCCACACATTATTTAAAGAGGCCCCGCCGTGTTAGCTCATATATGAAAATCTAATTTAGCCATTTTTATTATGTTACTTTTGCTAACAAGTGAAACCAGATAGATGAATTTGAGTGTATCAGTGATTGTACTGGTGTTAGGATTTTATTTAGATGTGAGTGCCAGTGATGGTGGATTTGGTTTCTGGACACTTTAGGTCTTTTTACCAAGTGGGAAATCATAGCTGTCAGAAATTCCTGATCAGACTTGGACTTATAACTAGGAGGCTGCATGTAATAATGGTCTGTGTGATACAATGTCAATGCGGCATAATACTGCACTAATGCTAGTTAGCACGAGTTTGTACATCTGCATTGGTCATGTGACCCTCGTATCTTTTTCAGAGCTTCAAGGTAAACGTCTTCCCTCCAACCGGGATCCACTGGGTTCTAGCAGCAGTGAGCTAACAGCGTTGGTTAAGGTGGAGGCCGTGTTATTACGGCAACCTACTGTTTACATACCTTGAGGACAGAGACGACGATCAGTGATTGGCCGGCCTGGATGGCGATGGTGCTGAGAGTGGTAGAGGACCGAGGAAGCTTCATGCTCCTGTCTCTTCCTCCTCCTCCAGCCTTCTTTTGTCCGCCACATGTCTCTTCAGTCTCTCCGGTTGTCATGAAGAAAGGATAAATTCAGGATTCTGTTACAAGTTGAGGAATTTCTTCCTTCTTCCTTCCTCCTCTTCCTCTGGGGTCACTTAAAGCTCGTCTCTTATTTATAATTTTTTAAAGTGATCTTTTCAGGGTACACATGAACAAGTTTTCTCATAGTCCTAACATCAGACCACTCTTCCTCCTATGTTCCCGGATTATTCTTGTTCTCTTATTTCCTTTTTTCCTTTGTTCTCATTGTATCACTCAGAGTTGGCAGCTTCACGGAGAACATGCCAAGTTCTCCCAAACAACTAAAGCTGAACCAGTTTGTGTTGTCTGGTTCCCAGTCTGAACCCCTCCAGCCAGATTCACTCCGGACCAACAGCTGTAGTCCAGTTCCTGGTTGTTGGGGGTTCCTGTTGTTTAAATGTAGACAGTCGAACCTCCTACAGAACACAGAGAAGAAAAAACGTTCTGTATATTTCTCCAGAGAAACGTTTTTAGAGAAACAGTTAGATTTGATACAGTTAAAGCCATTTCACACTGAGTACCAAGTGCGTAAAGGTCACACAGGAACAATGCACATTCGAAGTGACATTGATCAGGGTTTGAGCCAGAGTGCGCCGTTGCGACAATGAACCCTTCGAAACATAAAATGTCCAATCATAACAACGACCCTGCACCCAGGTGTCCCCCAAAAACTCGAGCAGGATCAATGGTGTTAGCAGCTTCTCATTTGACATTTTATAAGATGTATCAACATTTATTTTGTGAATTATCCAAACTACAAAATCAAACTGTTGGCTGTTATAAACCTGCATCTCATGCCAGTGTCAGTCTGTACGCTCTGCTTGTTCTGTCTGTCTATGAAACAACAACATTAGCTAACATTAGCTCAGCTGCTAAAGTGCAGACTGAGAGCTTGAACCAGATTTAGATGATATCTGATACCTTCAGATGGGACTTAGCGGCAGTTTGTCATTATTACCACACATGGGAAACTACACAGCAGTCATCACTAAATATAATGCCACTTTTAAATGTAATAATTGGAGTAATGAAAAAGTAATTTTAGGTGATGTAGTTATCACTTGATGTGAACTTTAGTAAATTTGTCTGGTGAACTTTAAAGTTGACCTCAAGTAAAATACTGATGTAATTACTTTATTTTTTCACCCTTTTTTTGTTTTATCATTTCTTAATTGAAAACAAAATAACTTATACCAGTATGTCTGATAGCAACTCTTGTATTATTTTAATACTATATTGTGGCTCTCACTGGGTAAACAGCTTTCTCAGCGCTGTTGATTGTAAAGTATTACTCTGCCAATTGGATGCCTGTTTGTCTGCCGTTTAGTTTTCTTTTTGCACATCTGGTCCAGCAGCGATGAGGACATTTTTCTTGGAGAGGCGACATGAGGATGGTAAGTTTGAGCGTCTGGTGGTGTGTTTGAGGTCAGATCGTAATGTTTTTAAATCTTTGCTGTGAGTGAAAAGACGTTCACCTTTACCTGAAGGTAACGACAACGGCCACCAGATCACAGACATAAAATAAACAGGTAGCACTTTCTAATAATTCACCCTTTATAACAGGTCCATAAGTTGTTATTAAACCATTATATAATAAAACATATAATAAACCATTTACTGCTTCACAGATCAGTCATAAGCCATTAACTAGAAATCATTTGGGGTTGCCAGCTGGTGAAACATCTCTCTGGTCTGTTTATTCTTTCTATTTGGTAGTAATACAGTTAATGTTAGTAATAAATCCATTAATAAATGCTTCATAAGTTATTAATACATTTATTGGATTTTGGTCCATTTTTTAGGAGGTAAGGAGGAGTTGGTCTTGGTCTGGTTTACAACTATTAGTAAATCATTTATTCTGTTCTGACTCTTGTTTACTATGTAAAGTCAATAAAATGGTTTAAAATGCCAACAATGGATAATGAAAACACTAATTATAATTTAAAGTGAGAAGCAAAGATGGAAATGAACTGATGGAAGTTAAAAGTAAACTGATAATCTGTCAGGTGATTGGATAAAGCACACCAGCGTTGGTGTTATCTATTAGTGTTTTTATTTTATTCTCGTGCACAAAAACACAAAACTGTAATAATAAATGTGCATGGTAAAAAACCAACATCTATCTTTAATCCAAAAAACTAGTTTAATATTCTAAATTCATCCATTTTCATTAATCCGGTTTAATGTGTAAATATTTGGTTTCATTTTAAAAGATGACAAAGAACAAAAAGTGAAGATGGAGGATGAAAATGTTTTTATCACAGACAGCTCTTCTAACACCTTTACATGTATCCCATAATATTAAAGTTAGTGATGAACAGACAGACGAGAGAAGAAGGCAGTACCTGAGACAGGTCTGGAGATCAGGACGTCTGTGCTGCTGCGGAGCCTCAAACACACTGAGAGGAAACAGCTGAGCGACGACAGCAGGTAAAAATAGACTGCAGTGAGATTATCACCCAGCTGAATGACAGAGAGACATCTGCCTCCATAAACAAACAGCCCTCTCTCTCTCTGACAGAGTACATATATCTGCACATGAAGACGTGAAAATAGACACTATCAAAACCAGCCATCACGCAGTAATCTGCTGGAAACTAAGTACATTCACTCAAGTGCCTAAGTACAATTCTGAGGTACTTGTACTTTGAGTATTTTATGCTACTTTATACTTCTACTGCAATACATGTATCTGATAACTAGTCATTTTACAGATTCAGATGATTAATACAAAATATAATCAGCTAATAAATGATGTAATATTATTGATTAATCTGCCAGCAGAATATAAAGTGATTAACATTAACAACATTAAATTGATGAACACATTCATAAATCAATAATTATAATCCAATAATATAGATTATTCTGCATAATGAGTACACTTTTTACTTCAGTAACATTTTGAATGCAGGACCTTTACTTGTAGTGGAGTACTTTTACTGAAGGATCTGAGTACTTCCTCCACCTCTGGTCAGAGATAGTTTCCAACATGTCGGCTGACAGAGCGTGTGTGTGTGTGTGTGTGTGTGTCCTCTGCTGTGGACACTGCACATGCTCAGCTGCCAGTCTGATTTTTTACAGTACACTGTTTACAATCAGCCGTGGTCATGTCTCCGTCATGTGAGCGTGCAGGTTTTAGGGAACAGGAAACTGAAACTCTTACAGTCAAAAGACAAAGTATATATTTATACGTTTCACACAGGACTGTCACCTGAAGGGTTACTTCACTTTATAGTAACAATATAAACAACAAACAGCTGTACACACTGATATACCTGTGTGTGTGTGTGTGTGTGTGTGTGTGTGTGTGTTCAGATATTAACCTGTAAAGTCACACTGTGACTCTATTGAGCAGAGGACAAACTGCACATGCTCAGTGTGGACTGACAGCACCTGTTAACCCTTAAATCCACCTCAGGTCTTCAGTGACAGTGACGCTGTCAGCGCCTCCTGCAGGCTGCAGGGAGAACATCATGATAAAGAAGAAAACAAAAATTGAATTAAAAATCAAACTTTGGTTTTTATTGAACTTCACACAAACACACAGCTGACATCTGACCTTCACATCAGCTCAGACTGGAGGATCATGGGAAACGTAGTGTGTCATGGCTCAGAAGTCTAAATATATAAATACAAAACAATAAATAAGCCAGTAAACATTTTGTGGAGTTTGACCTTTAAACTGAAACTGTGACCTTCTAACTGGTTTGTCCGGACCACAGTGGTGGAACAAGTATTCAGAATACATATATACATATATATATACATATATATATACATACATACATACATACATATATATATAAAATATATAATATACGATTGAGTCCTGCAAATCTCATTTTTTTAAAAGAAGTAAAAATATTTTTAATTTGAATCCCCGTTTAAAACTGCTCTGAGGTGGATCTGTGCAGGTCAGCAGAATGACGACGTTTCCTTCACAAGAATGAAGAAAAATGACATTTTAGAAAACACCTGAAACAAGTTCCTTTGCATTAAAAACAGGAGGGAGTATTTTTACAGAGGGGGCAGATTTGGTCACTTTCTCTGAACAGAATCAGACATTAAAGAGTGAAATGAGTCAATCAGCAGGTTTGACTCTTTATATGTTTCCAAAGTCAAATCTTCAAAATAACTTCAGCAGTAAAAAGTTCAGTATTTCCCTCTGAGGTGTAGCAGAGTAGAAGTAGAAATGCTCAAGTAAAGTACAAGTACCTCAATATCGTACGTGAGTAAGTGTACTTCGATACAGTAACTGATTCAGTTCGTGTCTGTAAACTCGAGCAGTTTCCATGACAACAGCAGATTGTCTTTGAGCTGTTCAGGTTTAAAGTTTTTGGTCAAAAGCTTCATTAAGAGTTTTTATTTTTCAGGCATTACAATTGGCTGAGGGACATCCTAAGCTCCTCCTCTCTCAGGCTGCGGTCCAATCGCTGTGTCTCAGACTCCAGGACGGACGGGATTGGTTGGCGTGTGACAGCGGCCAGCGAATCGGTGAGGTCGTGTCTCAGAGAGAGCAGCCACTGGCTGTTTCTGGAGGACTGCTGGATAAACTCCGCCCTCTGCTGCTGACCCACAGCCAATGAGAGATGGAGCTGACTCACCTGAGGGGAGGAGACACAGTGACATCATCAGCATCCGCCTGACAAACCTCTGAAACTCTTCTTCTGTGGTGCTCTCACCTGGTCCTCTAGCTCCCTCACTCTGCTCCTCAGGCGCTCTTCTTCTGTGGTGTCTGCAGACCCCTGAAAAAACAACAGCTTTACACACACACACACACACACACACACACACACTGATGTACCTGTCTGTGTGTCTCACCTGAGATCTGCTGCTGTCAGTCAGCTGCTGTCTGAACCTCGAACGCTCCTCCTCCACCTGAAACACAAACACACACACACACAAAGACAACTCAGTGTGTGTGCACCTGTCTCACTGCGTGTGCACCTGTCTCACTGCGTGTGTAACTGTCTCACTGCGTGTGTGTACCTGTCTCACTGCGTGTGTAACTGTCTCACTGTGTGTGTGTACCTGTCTCACTGTGTGTGTGTACCTGTCTCACTGTGTGTGTAACTGTCTCACTGTGTGTGTAACTGTCTCAGTGTGTGTGTACCTGTCTCACTTTGTAACTGTCTCACTGTGTAACTGTATCACTGTGTGTGTACCTGTCTCACTTTGTAACTGTCTCACTGTGTAACTGTCTCAGTGTGTGTGTACCTGTCTCAGTGTGTGTGTACCTGTCTCACTGTGTGTGTACCTGTCTCACTGTGTAACTGTCTCAGTGTGTGTGTACCTGTCTCACTGTGTAACTGTCTCAGTGTTTGTGTAACTGTCTCAGTGTGTACCTGTCTCACTGTGTGTGTAACTGTCTCACTGTGTGTGTACCTGTCTCACTGTGTGTGTAACTGTCTCACTGTGTACCTGTCTCACTGTGTGTGTGTGACTGTCTCACTGTGTACCTGTCTCACTGTGTGTGTGTGTAACTGTCTCACTGTGTACCTGTCTCAGTGTGTGTGTACCTGTCTCAGTGTGTGTGTACCTGTCTCACTGTGTGTGTAACTGTCTCAGTGTGTACCTGTCTCACTGTGTGTGTAACTGTCTCACTGTGTACCTGTCTCACTGTGTGTGTAACTGTCTCACTGTGTACCTGTCTCACTGTGTAACTGTCTCAGTGTGTACCTGTCTCACTGTGTGTGTAACTGTCTGTGTGTACCTGTCTCAGTGTGTGTGTACCTGTCTCACTGTGTGTGTACCTGTCTCACTGTGTGTGTGTAACTGTCTCACTGTGTGTGTGTAACTGTCTCACTGTGTGTGTAACTGTCTCAGTGTGTGTGTACCTGTCTCAGTGTGTGTGTACCTGTCTCAGTGTGTGTAACTGTCTCAGTGTGTGTGTACCTGTCTCACTGTGTAACTGTCTCAGTGTGTACCTGTCTCACTGTGTGTGTAACTGTCTCACTGTGTAACTGTCTCACTGTGTGTGTACCTGTCTCACTGTGTAACTGTCTCAGTGTGTACCTGTCTCACTGTGTGTGTAACTGTCTCACTGTGTACCTGTCTCACTGTGTAACTGTCTCACTGTGTAACTGTCTCAGTGTGTACCTGTCTCACTGTGTGTGTAACTGTCTCCTGTACCTGTCTCACTGTGTGTGTAACTGTCTCACTGTGTAACTGTCTCACTGTGTGTGTAACTGTCTCACTGTGTAACTGTCTCAGTGTGTACCTGTCTCACTGTGTGTGTAACTGTCTCACTGTGTACCTGTCTCACTGTGTACCTGTCTCACTGTGTAACTGTCTCAGTGTGTACCTGTCTCACTGTGTGTGTAACTGTCTCACTGTGTACCTGTCTCACTGTGTGTGTAACTGTCTCACTGTGTACCTGTCTCACTGTGTGTGTAACTGTCTCAGTGTGTGTGTACCTGTCTCACTACATGTGTGTGTAACTGTCTCACTGTGTGCCTGTCTCAGTGTTATTGTGTGCCTGTCTCACTGTGTGTGCCTGTCTCCACTGTATTGTGGCTTGTCTCCACTTCTGTGTGTGTAAACTGTCTCACTGTGTGCCTGTCTCACTGTGTGTGTAACTTTGTCTCACTGTGTGCCTGTCTCCAGTGTGTGTGTACACCCTGTCTCACTGTGTGTGTAACTGTCTCACTGTGTGCCTGTCTCACTTTGTGTGTGTAACATCTCACTGTGTACTTCTGTCTCACACTGTGATAGCTTTGTCTCAGTGTGTGTGTGCCTGTCTCACTGTGTGTGTAACGCTGTCTCACTGTGTACCTGTCTCACTGTGTGTAACTTTGTCTCCACTGTGTGAAGTAACTGTCTCAGTGTGTGTGTGAAACTGTCTCTTGTGTGTGTGCTTGTCTCACTGTGTAACTGTCTCACTGTGTGTGTAACTGTCTCACTGTGTACCTGTCTCACTGTATTGTAGCTGTCTCACTGTGTGTACCTGTCTCTGTGTGTGTAACTGTCTCACTGTGTACCTGTCTCAGTGTGTGTGTACCCCTGTCTCACTGTGTGTGTGTACCCTGTCTCGGTGTGTGTTATTATTTTGCCTGTCTCAGTGTGTGTGTGTACCTGTCTCACTGTGTGTGTAACTGTCTCATTGTGTGTGTGTAACTGTCTCACTGTGTAACTGTCTCACTGTGTGTGTAACTGTCTCACTGTGTACCTGTCTCACTGTGTGTGTAACTGTCTCACTGTGTGTGTACCTGTCTCACTGTGTGTGTAACTGTCTCACTGTGTACCTGTCTCAGTGTGTGTGTACCTGTCTCAGTGTGTAACTGTCTCAGTGTGTACCTGTCTCACTGTGTGTGTGTACCTGTCTCAGTGTGTAACTGTCTCAGTGTGTACCTGTCTCACTGTGTACCTGTCTCAGTGAGTGTGTGTACCTGTCTCACTGTGTGTGTGTACCTGTCTCACTGTGTACCTGTCTCACTGTGTGTACCTGTCTCAGTGAGTGTGTGTACCTGTCTCACTGTGTGTGTGTACCTGTCTCACTGTGTACCTGTCTCACTGTGTGTACCTGTCTCAGTGTGTACCTGTCTCAGTGTGTACCTGTCTCAGTGAGTGTGTACCTGTCTCACTGTGTACCTGTCTCACTGTGTGTACCTGTCTCAGTGTGTACCTGTCTCACTGTGTACCTGTCTCAGTGAGTGTGTACCTGTCTCAGTGTGTCTCTCAGTGTGTTTCTGTCTCTCTTCAGTTTTTCTTTCTGATTTTCCAGATGAAAGTTTTTCTTGTTCAGTCGTTTCTGTTCCAGCTCCAGTTCAGCCACGAGACGCTGCAGGACCAGCAGCCTGTCCCCCACTGCCTGCTGACACACACACACACACACAGACAGACAGACAGACAGACAGACAGACAGACAGACACACACACAGACAGACAGACACAGTTAGCTGGTGTGTTTGTTTTCTGAGTGAAACTGAATGGACAAACAAACCGGCCAATCAGAGACACACTGACCTCGTCTGGTTTAGACCCCGCCCCCGGACTCTGCTCCTGTTGGTGGGCTCTCTCCCTGTAGCCAATCATAGCTGCCTCAGTTCGCTCCAGAGCCAATCGGACGCGATCCCTGTCTCTCTCCAGCTCCTCCGTCCTCTGAGTCAGAGTGTACACCTTCACAGCCACAGACAGAAACACCATCAGCTCCAGGAACAACAGCCAGATCAACTATTATCAGGTCAAAACCATTCAGGTTCAGGTTCAGGTTCAGGACCAGCTCCAGGAACAACAGCCAGAACAAACCATGCAATGCCATCTGTTGTTTCACTGCAGGTACTGTAGCAGCAGCTGGAAGCTTCTGCAAACAGATGTTAGAACTTTAAAACCTGCTTGGTCTGATGTTTTGGGTTGTCCCATGTTTGTCTTTACCTCAGCTTCTCTCTGCCTCAGCTGCCTCCTGATCTCCTCTTTCTCCTGCAGCTGAGAGGAGGTCTGCTGCTCCTGCTGCTCCTCCTCATGAAATGATAAACGATTAAACATTTAAATGTCAGAGATTTTCTTCAGTATTTTCTATAAAACTTTCTTCCTCCTGCTCACCTCTCCTCCTCCTCCTCTCTCCTTGTTCTCTGTCTCTTGGTCTCTCGTCCTCCTCTGTCCGTCTGTCTCCTCTCTCTCCCTCACTCTCTCAGCAGCCAGTGAGGAGATCTGTGTTTTCTGCTCCTCCAACATGGCCGCCGTGGTTCTGACCCGGCTCAGCTCGGCCCGGCTCTCCTCCACCTCCCTCCTCGCCTCCTCCACCCTGGACCTCCACTCCTTCTGCGTCTCCTCCTCTGCCTCCGTCAGCGTCTGGATTTCTCTCGACAGAGCTTTCAGTTTCACCTCCTGCTCCTCCTCCATCTCCTCCACTCTGCTCCTCCACCGCTCCTCTGCCTCCCTCCTCTTCTCCTCTGCCTTCTCCTTCGCCTGTCGAGCCTCCTCCAGCTCCTCCATCATCTCCCTCCTCCTCCTCTCCAGGGCCTTGGCTCTAGCTCTCAGCTCCTCCACCTCCCCTCTCTCCTTCTCCACCTCCTCCCTCTCTTGTAGCACCTCCTCCCTGATGGTCAGCAGGCTCTCCTCTCTGAACCTCTCCACCTCCTCCTTCTTCTCCTTCAGAGCGCTCCTCAGTCGCTCCCCCTCTGCATGGCTCTCCTGAACGGCAGAATGTGGAAAATGATGAAAGTTTAAAGGAAAAGTACAGAATTAAAGTCAGGGTGTGGTTAGCTTAGCTTAGCTTAGCTTAAAGACTGGAAACAGGGGGGAACAGCTAGCTTAGCTTAGCATAAAGACTGGAAACAGGGGGAACCATCTAGCTTAGTTTAACATAAAGACTGGAAACAGGGTGAAACAGCTAGCTTAGCATAAAGACTGGAAACAGGGGGAACAGCTAGCTTAGCTTAGCTTAAAGACTGGAAAAGGGGGGTGACAGCTAACTTAGCTTAGCTTAGAGACTGGAAACGGGGGAACAGCTAGCTTAGCTTAGCATAAAGACTGGAAACAAAGGGAAACAACTAGCTTAGCATAAAGACTGGAAACAGGGGAAACAGCTAGCTTAGCTTAGCATAAAGACTGGAAACGGGGAAACATCTAGCTTAGTTTAACATAAAGACTGGAAACAGGGGGAAACAGCTAGCTTAGCATAAAGACTGGAAACGGGAAAACAGCTAGCTAGCTTGTTATTTCTCACGTCATCGTGGTCATTGATGACAGTAAAGCTAGGAAGCTTAAGTAGGACTGTTAGCCATCATGTAGCCTCAGAGCGCCCTCTAGTAGAGGCTTTAACACTTATTTTACTGGTAATGATGGTTATTCTGAGAGCTCGTGTCTTTAGCTCACCCTGGTGCTGACTGAAGAGCAACAAACACAAACAGCATTTCAAAGCAACAATGCTGGTGTCACTGAGGCCAGCAGGAGGCGCTGTACCTGCAGGAGGACTTTCAGCTTGGTCATCTCCTCTAGTGCGGCCTTCAGACCCTCCTTCATCTGCTGCTTCTCCGCCTGCTTCTCCTTCACCTCCTGCCTCGCTCGCTCCCCAGTCTGACCCAGATTACACACCTGAAACACAGAGGGAACCCACATGCTAACATTCACAGTGCTTCATGCAGTGTCTGAGCTGCTAGCATGCTAACATGCTAACATACACAGTGCTTCATGCAGTGTCTGAGCTGCTAGCATGCTAACATACACAGTGCTTCATGCAGTGTCTGAGCTGCTAGCATGCTAACATGAAGTACAGCTGATTTGCTGAGGCCACCGTGTACCTGACGCTGCAGGGAGCTCAGGTTCACCGCCATCACCTCCACGCTCTGCTGCACTCCTCTCAGCTCCTCCTGGGCCTCCTCCCTCCTCCTCTGCTCCTTCTGCACCTCCTCTCTGAGAACTGTCGCCTCCTTCTCTGTCCTCATTAACTTCTCTTGTACCTGCTCCTTCTCCTCCTCTTCCCTTTGCACCTCCTCTGTGATGACTGTCAACTCATCCTTGGTCCTCCTCAGCTCCTCCTGTATCTCCTCCCTCTGCCTCTGCTCCTTCTGCACCTCCTCTCTGAGAGCTGTCGCCTCTTCTCTCCTCTTCATCAGCTCCTCCTGCGCCTCCTTCTTTTCACTTAGTTTCTTTTGTACCTCCTGTGTAAGTACAGAAACCTCCATCTCGCTCCTCCTCAGCTCCTCCTGTACCTTGTCGTTGAGGACTGTCATCTCCTCCTGTGCCTCCTTCTCACTTTGTTCCCTTTTTACCTCCTCTCTGAGAGCTGTCACCTCCTTCTCAGTCCTCTTCAGCTTCTCCTCTATCTCCTCCTTCTCCCTTTGTTCCCTTACTACCTCCTCTCTCAGTACAGACACCTCCATCTTGCTCCTCCTCAGCTCCTCCTGTAACTCCTCCCTCTGCCTCCTCTCCTCCTGGGCCTCCTTGCTCCTCTTCAGCTCCTCCTGTACCTTGTCCTTGAGGACTGTCATCTCCTTCTGTGCCTCCTTCTTCTCCCTTTGTTCCCTTTTCACCTCCTCTCTGAGAGCTGTCACCTCCTTCTCAGTCCTCTTCAGCTTCTCCTCCATCTCCTCCTTCTCCCTTTGTTCCCTTACTACCTCCTCTCTCAGTACAGACACCTCCATCTTGCTCCTCCTCTTCAGCTCCTCCTGTGCCTTATCCCTCTCCCTCTGCACCTCCTCTCTGAGAGCTGTCACCTCCCTCTCCCTCCTCCTCAGCTCCATCGATAGTCCTGCTTTCTCCTCCTCCAACTCTCTCACTCTGGACCTCCCTCTCTCCTCCACCAGGAGGTGCTGACTTCTCTCAGCCTCCACAGGTCTCCCTCGCTCCTCTTTTTCCTCCCTCAGTTCATCCTCCAGCCTCATCTTCTCCTCCTCTTTACTCCTCAGGACCTTTCTCTGTCCATCCATTTCTTTCTCCATCTCTATCAGCTCCTCCTCCAACCTCCTCTTCTCATCCCTCAGCCTCCTCAGAACCTCCTCATCTCCCTTCCTCCCCTCCTCTGTCTCCTTCAGTTTGTTTTCTAGCCTCCTCTTCTCCTCCTCTGTCCTCCTCAGCTCCTCTCTTTGCTCCTGCGCCTCCTTTTCCATCTCTTCACACCTGTCCTCCAACCTCCTCCTCTCCTCCCTGGCTCTCCTTAGTGCCTCCCTCTCCTCCTCTCGCTCCTCCTGCACCTCCCTTACTTTCTCCTCCAGCCTCCCCTTCTCCTCCTCCACCACTGTCAACTTGTTGTCCAGCCTCCTTCTCCTCTCCACCTCTGTTCTCCTCAGCGCCTCCCTCTCTCTCCCCTCCTCCTCCCTCTCCTCCAGCGTGGCTCTCAACTGCTGCGCCTCCTCCTCTCCATCCTTCAGGATGTGGTTGAGTTTTGCTGCCTCCCTCGCGCTCCCCTCTGCCTTCTCCCTCCACTCCTTCACCTCCTCCTCCAGCCTGTCGCGGGCCTCCTCCCTCTCTCTGGCTCTCCTCCTCGCTCCCTCGCTCTTGGTCCAGGCCTCCTGCAGCTCCCTGGCCTGGGAGGAGATCCTGTTGTCTTTTTCTCCTCCCTCCATCCTCTCTTTCTCCAGGAGTGTCAGAGTTTCTTTCAGCAGCGCCTCCAGCTGCTCCTCCCGCGCCTCCTTCTGCTTCAGTTTGTTGTTCGCCTCCTGACACTCCCTTGCTCCCTCCTCCTCCCGCTCCTCCACCAGCCTCAGACGCTCCTTCAGCTCCTCCACCTCCTCCTCCCTCTCCCTCACGGCGCTCATCTGTCGCTCCAGGCTGCGCTCCCTCCGCTCCACCTCCTCCTTCATCTCCTCACACTCCTCCTTGGCCACGTTCAGCCTCACCTTCAGCAGCTCCACCTCCCCCAACAGTCCCCCCTCCACCTCCTCCTTTTTGTCTCGCAGTCTCTCCTGCTCTCTCCTCTCCTCCTCTAGTTCGGAGGTTTCTTTTCTCAATCTGTTAATCTCCTCCTCCACCTCCTCCACCCTCCTCCTCCATCTCTCCACCTCCCCTGCTTCACTCCTCAGTCGCTCCATCTCCTCCTCCCTCTTCTCCTTTTCTCTTTCTAATCTCTCCATCCGGTCGCAGAGCGCATCGATCTCTCCGTCCCTCTTCAGCTCCTCCTCTTTAAACCTGACCTCCTTCTCCTTCACCTCCGCCTCCAGTCTCTCCCTCTCTCCCTCCACCTGCTGTATTCTGTCCACAATGTGGCTGATTTGCACCTCCTTCTCCGTCACCTCCACCCTCAGTCTCTCCACTTCTCTTTGTCTCTCTTCCTCCTCCTCCGTCAGTCCCTTGATGCGCCTCATCAGCACCTCCACCTCTCCGTCCCTCGTCCCCAGCTCCTTGCTCAGAGCCTCCCTCTCTCTCTGCCAGGCCTCCCTCTCCTCCTTCTTCTCCTCTTCCTCTTCCCTCCTCCTCCTCCTCAGCTCCTCCGTCAGCGTCTCCGTCTCCTCCCTCAGTGCCTCCCTCTCCTCCTCGCTCCTCTCCCTCTCGTCTTCTCTCTGGGCCGTCGTTCTCTCCAGCTCTCCTCTCAGACACTTGACCTCGCCTGCAGACACAAAACAAATACTACTGCTGATACTACTGATACTACTACTACTACTGATACTGCTGATACTACAACTACTACTGCTACTACTACTGCTAATACTACTACTACTACTGCTAATACTACTACTACTACTACTACTACTACTGATACTACAACTACTGCTGCTGCTACTACTGCTGCTAATACTGCTGCTGCTACTACTACTACTGATACTACAACTACTACTGCTACTGCTGCTACTACTACTACTGATACTACAACTACTGCTGCTGCTACTACTGATACTACTGCTGCTGCTACTAATGCTGCTACTACT
>VMKM01003767.1:17500-29149 GCA_008360985.2 Macquaria ambigua | reverse complement strand
AGAGAGAGAGAGAGAGAGGGAGAGAGGTGGGGAGGAAGAGGGGGAGGGCGAGCGAGATGGGGCAAGTGAAAGAGAGAGGAAGCGAGGGAGCTAAAGCGAGCATGTTGGGGAGAGCGAAGAGAGAAAAAGATAATTTCTTAGCTCTTCTTTTAAATAAGTCTGTTTCTATAGCAACCATCCAACCAGCCGCTGGAGAGAGAGAGAGAGAGGGGGGAAAGTGGGGGTGCACCAGAGAGACAGAGGGAGAGGGAGGGAGAGAAAGAGAGAGAGAGAGAGAGTTACCATAGCAACGGAGGAAGAGGGAGAAAAAGGACTTGGAAAAACTTTTAAAAACATATAGGGAGAAAAATGTAAAAGGCAAGATAAGCAAAGGAAGAGTGGATTTATAGGACTGCAGTGAAGGGTAATTAGGCAGTGTTGGGCAAGTTAATTAAAAGATTTAATTAATGACTGATTACTCGTGAAAAAGTGATTACATTACTTTACTTATAGAGTTGATAAGTGGGAGGAGTTGTTTAGCACCTCCATGTTGAAAAAAGGCCTATTTATTTTCTGCATAAACAGTGCGAGGTGACTGTCAGCTGGAGCGCGTCCAAGACTTGGGTGGGCATAGAAACTCTCCTGGCTGAATATTCAGCACAAAAGATGAGCCACTGTGTTAGAAAACATGTGCTTCTTTAATAAAAAGTCAATGGTCAAAGGCTGCTAGGAACAGTTAAATGTACATTTTTCACAAAGATCAAAGAAATGAGTCGATTTAAGTGTTGTTATTTCTGGAAGTTGACCTACATCACCATGTTTGTGGTCATTTTGTGTCGTTAGTTTTCGTGGTTGTAGCTCGACAGCCAGCTACCTATGAAGGACGATGATGTTCCCATTCTTAATCCTTTCTACAAAGCTCTGATTGCTCGATTGTTTCTCCAAGAGGCAGAAATGGGCTAAACAAATCGGAGATGTGGGTAGCGATTCAGAACTTCACAACGTTGCTGTGGTATTTTGTTCCCAAACGCAATGACAAATCAATCTAAATTTGCTACAGCTCTGATTTATGCATATAGCTATAGCAATGACAGCTGAGGCTTATGGGAATGGTAGTATTTAAAGCCATCCCTGATACCAAACTGCCGGAAAATAGAAGAAAGAAATAATTAAAACTGATGGCAATAACATGAATCTGTAGTATTGTTAAATAATCCAGTTGACTGTTGTCTTTCTACATTGAGGATATTATTAAAAGAAGACTTTGAAATGGAAATGTACAGTGGGGAAAAAATAATTAAGGAATCAGCGGCTCTTCCCACTTTGAAGCTGTAACATCTTCTGTATTTAACAGGTGTAGTAATAGAAAACAAGACATTGTGGTTTAATGAGCAGTCAGGCTAACAGTTTGCACGTATTTACTGACAATCAGAAACCTAGCTTAGCTCTCCAACGCTGAACAAAACCAGACGATTTTTGAATGAAGTTTTACCAATATGGGGGTTTTGGTTTTAACAAAACTGATCCATCCATCTCCTCGCAGCAAACTGACCTCTCATAATGTGGAAGTAGTGGATTAGTTACTGTAATGTAATTACTGAATTTCAATTGTAATCCCTTACACTGCTAGTAAAAAAAGTAATGCCATTGCTGTGCTGCTCAGCTCTGTAAATGGGAGATAAAGACAGAGCGAGCAGGGTAATATGGATGTACTGTATAGAGCCGGCAGAGAGAGAGAGAGAATGAGATATGAGCTGCAGTGATGATAGTGGTTACAGCTGCTGCCTGATTGTCCATTCTCAGCTCTTGACCACACATGACCTCCATCACTGTGTGGAGAGGGCGAGTGAGCAATGAGAAACACAGAAGGGGGGGGTAGGGAGAGGATTGATTGGGAGGCCCAGAGTTCAGACAGCTCTGACCACAGAGGCCTCGATCTGTTTCCCCCGAAAGCACTGGAAGCTACATGGTGATCCAAAATAAGAGTCGACATGGGTCATGTGGGGTGAGAGTGTCCAAATTCTTCATCCTGCACACTGATCGTACAGAAACGTGAGTGTGTGCGATATTTAGTATGTGAAATGTACGAGACCTCATATGATGGACAAAGAGGAGGTGGGCTGCATCGACAAATTAAAATTTTTGTGTGTATTTTTTGAGAGTTTTACGATAAAATACATTTTCAGCAAAGCAGATGAGCTTAGTATGAAACAGACACAACACGTTCTTCTGGTTGGAGCATGGATATTCGTTCTTTAGTTTTGGGAACGTTATATGGTGAAGATTGTGAATGATATGGTGAATTTAGACATAGAGGTCCACTTAAAGCTCACTTCAGACCAAAGATTTGTGACGAGACTTGCAACTACTTGCAATGCGCTGTGTCTGCAACGCTCTGAAACCTGCCACACTAACGTGACTAGATGAGATGAGGTGTATAGTTTCCATATCAACGACTCTTTGTTCTTCCGTTCTATCTGCTGGCTTTTCAGGCGTTTTTTTGTAGCTGGATATAATTTGTAGCGTCTTAAAATATGAATGAGGATAGTGATAGTGAGTTACTTGCTACAGTTGCATTTCTAGTGTTGATGAAACGGCGAAAACATAAAAAAACGAGAGGGTTGAGACGACCAGCTGACTTCGCTACGAGCTGATTGGCTGTTGAAACAGGTGACGTGCCTTACGTTCTAAAACATTTGGGAAGCAGAATATATTATATTGTGCACTGCACTGCAGACAAAAAATGTTCAGCAACACCACAGTCAAGCAGTTATACATAATATATCATTTAGTCACTTTTCCTATTCAAATGGAGATTCAACTACATGGGAAGCTTGTAATTGGACCTTGACACAAGTGACACTAACTCACACTCTACTTTTTAAACATACTTTTTGAACAAGTTTTTGCAAAGCACACCAGCAGCCTAAGAATAATTTTGTTTTAAATTATTAAAAAGGTAGTGTACTTTCATCAAACTTTTCCCAACATAAAATGCCTCCTCTGTAAAGTTAGAGTGTGGGCGCATGACTTTTCAGCCTCAAGTCTTTCACACTGAAGCTTTTCTGCGCCTCTGCCTTTATGAACCTCTGTTTTCTTAACAGCACAGAAAATATCTTGTAGACTTGTCCTTTGAAACAGCTCACATAAAGTCAACCCGTTATACACTAGACGGAGCAGGGTGAAATTAATGGGGTTTGGAACAAAAGGTTTTGAGAAAGATTTCCTGACTATTCCCCATGCAATTACTTAATCCCTTGTAATTAGTCTCCTTGTTTGAAAAGGAATATACATTCTCCGTCTCCTCCTCTTTTCCCTCTTGAGTTGGAAGATGAAATTGCAGACAAAAACAGCATGAATGTCTTTTGTGAAGCATGCTGCCTATAAACATCCACACACTGGCTTTGAACAGCAGTTAGTGTATGCTATATACACTCATTAATGATTTACATTTGTTATACTCAACTTCACAAGGATAATTATTTTCCAAGAGGAATGGCTATTATAATTAGACATAAACATGGTCCAGTTTTTCTGCATAAATTAACCTTTTTGAATTTAGCTTCAGTGCACTCAGACATCAGACAGGAAAAAATAAATGTTTATCACTTTTTTTTCTTTTGCTTTTATGGACAATCATTGTGTGGTGAATTCACCGCAGCAGATAATGAGGAGCACATTGTCATTTCAATTCTGGCTGAGCCCACACAGGACAGCTGTCTATTTTAAGCTATAGCTGCTGGCCAGCGAACCATTAGCCTGTTTTACACCGATAGCAAATAGCCATTAGGGGTAACTGCAAGCCAGTTAGCCAACAGCCATCTGCCGCACACTGCAATTATGCTGCCTTAAAGTGCTGTTGGAAATATAGTAATTATGAGTTGAGCGTGCATTAATGACCCAACACAATGGTAAATACGTCTGGGAAAGGGGGAATTTTCAATGATACCTGGGGTAACAATCTGTGTTCTGAAGAGCATGCGAGCTCTGTGAATATTGATGGGGTTTGTTAAGATGAATTATTTTGTAAATAAAACAAAGAGCAAAACTACTTGCGCAACAATTTATGCAGCAAAGGGCCCAGGCTAGAATCAAACCCAGGTAAGGACTCAGCCTTAGCACGTGGTACGCGCTCTACCAGGCGAGCTACCGGGGCGCCCATGACAATTTTAATAGTATTGTCCAAAAGCATTTTAATGCTCCACAAAGTTTCCATCTGAGCTCAGCTGTAGCAGCTCTTGATGAGCTTTGAAAGCAGTAGGCGCCAACTGGAGGAGCTGGTTAGCCATTAGCTGCTAGCTCTCTGTGCTGTTTCCCATGTTGTGCACTGTTCTGTTCAATGACAGTGGGCTCATTGAAACCATGCTGCCGCTACCAGCTCTCAGTGTAAATCCGCAGGCTGCGTTTGGTGACTCTTTTCCTGGCAATGACAGTCGCTGTAGTCAGCAGCACATTCAGGTCAAGCAACTTGACTCATTTCGTCACATTTTGCCACAAGCCTTTTTGCTTTCACAATGCTCTGATTAAGTGGTACAATAGTTGCAAATCTGCTGGCGTGTTTGCTGAAGAGTAATTACTAGCGTCTGATAAGCGTTCTGGGGAAGTTTCCCAGCTCCATGATTTCCACCGAGGCTTTATCTCAATTGAATGTGATTGTCTTTGCCGAATTGGCTCAGCCAAGATCCTGGAAACTGGCCTTGTCTCACACACATGATAAGACAACAGATTGCCTTGTATGCCATCCAACCAAGAATAATGCTGCAAGCTGTAATAATTTACACCATCCGTCAGGGTTTTTCCACAACTACATGCCTTCTTCATCACAGAGATAAAACTGCTGCTCGCTGGCAAAGTCTGAGACTCATAAATGGCATGTTGGAGACACTAATTGGCCACATAGAAGCGGGCTCAGGCTGCTCATAAACACATCATACAACATACGACGCAGTGATGCAAATCAGGCTGTAGCACTGCATGGAGATGGGAGATGGAGGGAGGGATGCTGGGATATGAAGGTTTCCCACTTACTTAATGTTCCTTTTGTGTTGTTTTTGTGTGTGTGTGTGTGTGTGTGTGTGTGTGTCGGCCTCACTTCCTCTCTCAGGATCCCTCCGTTTGTGTTACCATGGGGACGGCATGCTTCCTATATCTCTCCCTCTTAACCCCCTCCCCGCCACCACCATCACCACCACCACCTCTCTTTCTCCCTTTCTCCTTTACTCACTGGTTTCAGTGTTACCATGGCGACACATGTCTGTCTCCTCTCCTGCCTGCTACCTGTTTCACATGCTGCTCCGTCTCGCTGGGTCAGTCTCTCCCAGTCTGTCTGTCTGCTTCTCTGTTTGTCTGTCTGCCGCTGGGTGTTTGTGTGCCCTTGGCCTGCCTTTCTTTGTTGACTCTTTGTTTGTTTGTTTGTTTTGTGTTTTATGTATCTGCATGACTGTCTGTCTGGATGTTTTTCCTGCGTCCGTCCCTGTCTGTGTTTGCTTTCTGTCCCTTTTTTCTCTGTTTCTCTCCGGCTGACTGGCTGCCTGTCTGGCCACCAGGCTTTTCCACCTCTAATCCCTCCTCTCCTCTTTCTGCTCTGCTGCTCTGCTCTGTTGTTCTCCTAACATCAACCTCTCTCCCTGCTTCTTTTTCTTTTCTTTCTCACCCCCCGACTCGATCGTGTGTTCCCACATCAAAACAGTATCCATTGAATGTCACTGGGAACACACAGTGAAAAAAAAAAAAAAAAAGGGAGGGATTTAGGTAATTTTCGCAGACGGCAGCTGTTGCTATGGCGACACAACTTTTGGATTTGCTGGGGAGAGCGAGGGATGAATAGAGGGATAGAAGGAGGGAGAGAAAATGTGTGAGGATAGAAAAAAGATGGGGGGGTTTGGAGCTATGTCTTTGGCTGTGGTGGTGCTTGCTGGCCCTGGTTTGTCCTTTCAGCAGTGCGAGTTTTTATCCAAAATACAGACATTTTGGACAGAATTTTAAGCATCAAAACCCCTAAAACCTATATGATTATTTTTGTTCAGACAAACAAAACCATCATTCCTAGCTTTCCCTTAAAACTAATATCATTTGTTTAAATGTTATGCTGTCAATCAATTTGTAAGAGTGCGTTGCGTGCCAGTTTTTCTGAATCTCACTTTTGAGATGAAACCCGTCTCTGCTTTGCTAATGCATGTAGAAAAACCACTTCATTAAGCTCTCAGTGGTACACTCTGGCCTTGCTTTGTTCTGCCTCTCCTGCAGTTTTAACCGAAAAAAATCGACCACCACGTTGAAGAAACAAGAAATCATTTTTAAAATAAAGAGAATCCAAATGAAGCCAAACTAACCTATCATCCCTCATAAAGCATCTGCTTCTTCTTTGTGTCTGTGAATCATGTTGCAAACGTGTTTGTGACTTCCTTCAAAATGGTGAAAATTTCATTTTGGATTGAACCCCCCTTTCACTCTGCGTGCTAATGCATTTAGAAAAACCACTTTATTATAATACGCATTTGAATATTCATAGTAGGCAGGCAGGGGGGTGATGGAGGAGACTGGAGCCTTTGGGTATTGATGTAGAGCTGTGGAATTAGCTGCGAAACTGCTATTGATTCAAGCTGTGAGGACTGGAATATGAAATACGAGGGGGGGGGGGCAAAAGACCTTATCAATGAACTTGGTGAGTGAAAGAGAGAGAGAAAGAGTGAAAGAGAACGTGGGTGCTCAGTGGAAGAAAAAAAAGAAAAAGAAAAACCAGATTATCAGTCAGCAGAGAATTGAATTAAAGGGAGACAGAAGGAGAGAGTGGTTGAAGAAGGAAAAGGAGATTATCAAGCAACACAGAAGGGGAACGAAAGAGACAAAGTACAACAAAAGTAAAGAAAAGAAAGAGTGAGCACAAAGAAAGAAAGAAAGAAAGAAGAGAAACATGATTAAAGAACCAACGAAAACACAGAAGAATGAAAGAAAGATCAAATAAACTAAAGAGTGAAGAACAGGGCGAGGGGTCAGGGCTCGCTGCGAGTGGCGGTTTAGCCTGGAGGCGCCACGCTACAGTAAACCCTCCACCCCCGGATGCTGCAAATTGTTGATGAGAGGACTAAGTTGACAAATGTCAAAGTTTCTGTTTCATTACAGAAGGCGGGGGCCGGCGGAGAGAGGATGGAGAGAGAAAGATGGGGAGAGGAGGAGGAGGAGGAGGAGGAGAGGAGGAGACGAAGAACAGGGAGGGAGGGAGGGAGGGAGGAAATGCCATGCATTCCATTAAGTGGCCAGAGAAAACCACAGAGAGAGGGGAGGGGAGGGGAGGAAACGACAGAAATGAGAGAGAAATACAGGAAACGGAGGAGGAGAGGTAGAGGAGAAGGAAGGGGGGGTGGGCAGGGATTAGACCACCACACATAAAGACAGATAGAGATAGAAAGGGGGGTTTATAAGCGAAGGAATTAAGTACTCGATTCATCACCGCCTCAACTGTGGTCCTGACCTTTGAAAATGGAGTTAATGTTAGACAAGGCAGCACTTAACATTCTGACGGCCTCCATGTTTGTTCTTAAGTTGTCAAGGCAGAGCCTCGCACTACGCCAGCCCTTTGTTGATCTAGACATTGCATGGCCTTGCAACTCTCTCGCTAAAACATAATCAGTAATTGTTAAAAATTCCCAAAACCAACGATGAATTGATCCTGCTGAGTACTGCCTGTTTAGCCAAAGCCTGATATATCTTATTCCTGTGTGCCTTTTCGCAAAAAAACTATTAAAAACACATCAGTGAGCATCACCATTGAACTATGCAGCATGTTCCTTAATTACCATGAACATGGGCGCTGTAGTTTATTTTGAATTGATCCCGCATACACAGCCCTGCTGCCGGAAATACCCACTAGAGCACCAAATGTGTATTGATCCGGAGGAGGAAAATAGTCCCCAACAAATTCACTATTTACTCCTGTTTGAGTAACGTTTGTTAAAAACGACACTGTCCAGCTGTTTCAGCAAATTACTGAGCCTTTTTAAAAAGTGAAACTTTATATTTGTGACCCATTTTTGAAGATTAATGTCTTTGGTAAGAACAAATAGACTTGAGGCTGAGTGCCGTCGGGATGTCGAAAAGTATTGACGGACACATCGTTGGTCTTTTAATGGGATCTGTTGACAGTAAGAATAATATAGACTAATGTCAGTCCTAGGATGTGTCATGATTAATAAGTCTGTGTGACCATGATACCTCTCTACAAAGTATAAGATCTGAACAGTGTACCTTTACTGTATGTTGTAAAAGCACATTAACAGTACAATTGAAATTTAAGCTTTTTGTTTAACTTTCAAAGTGTGCAACAAGTTTTCAGTTCCTCATTACCCCTGCTCCATAAATTTAAACTTTTTTTCCTTATCATTTATTTCTTAAACATGCACGGTCCTCTCAAGTCAAAATGGTTTCAAGTCATTATAAACAACTTTTGGATACTTTCAGGTAGTAATTTCTGCTTAATTTTATACATGACTTGTGCTGTTTTAAAATATACCCAAAACTCAAGACTCAGACTTTTATTTAATACACTTAGAGCCTTTAATTTGATAAACATTAAATAATTAATGGGAGAAAATCTCAACCAAGGATAGCACCTATGGGGGAAAAAAAACACTGTAATCTCCAAAAATCTAGGAAAAGTAATGAAGGCAAAACTACTTCAGTGCAAGAAACCAGTGAGACATCTCTGAAATAGTGTGAATTCAAAACAACACTGACCAGGCTTACTTAACTTTTCTGTTTCACTCATTTCAAAGTGGATACACAGTCTGAGGAAGGCCAGAGGGACAAAATGACTGTGTGTCCGTCTTTTTTTTTTTTTTGCATTTAAAATGAGGGCAGGCTATTTCCTCTGGTCCCTGCAACTTCTGAGCTGAGAAAATTGCATAACTTTAGAGTTTATTAAATCTTTAGAAAAGCAAGCACATAAACTCAGAAATGGCTGGTCATTGGACTCCAAACAAGGCTGATTTTATTAGTTTCTGTTCAGGAGATCATCATAAGGACTGTAGTTTCTATACATGTTTTAATTTAAGCATCCTACCGACATTAGTCATGATAAGGATCGGTACAAGATTGAAAGCAACTAGGATACCAATTCTGATGTCCAAATACAAGTTACTGACCTTTTTATTCCCCAAAATGTAAAATCTGTAAACCTCTCTGTGTGGAACTAATTAATATATATATAAGCTAACATGAGGCTGTAACTATACTTCTTAACTGTAAATGGAGTTTCATACACTAACATGCTTTTTAGGCTTGTGAATATTGTATTTATGTTTACTACAATGGATCAGCCTCAAAACAACCTTCTTGTCTTATACATGTAGCTCACACAGTTTGTGCAGTAGGAGTACTGGTGTTGTAAACAGATGCAGACCTTACAAACAGCACCGAGCTGCTGTAATAAACGAAGGTAACAGCTGATGCTGCATTCACTGTCCTCTGTGTGTCCACATGGAAAAGGTTTCCCTCGTTGTAATTTCATGCTTCTACATCTTTTCAAACCAACATTGTTGAAAAAAATTGATAAAGAGAAACGTTAGCTAATCACAAAAGTCAATTTTAACACGTTCTCCTCAGGAGGTAGAGCAGTTTGATCCCCGGCTCCTCCTGTCCACAAGACACTGAACCTTAGCTGTGTCTCAAATTGCGTACTCCCGTTAGTACACTTACATGCAGTACACTGTGTACACTATGTACTGACTTGTGTAGTGTTAATTTTGACAGGGTAGTGTCGTCCCAAATCGAATACTGCTGTTGTGCGCTTACCGGAAATGACGATCGCAACCTTTGACCGTGTCTACTTCTTCTTTTTAATGACGGATTGCAACTGGACGGAGCGTTATCGCCAACATTTACCGCGATTGCTGCACGCCGAACTACCTGCCAGCTCGTTTGCTCACTTGACTTCAATTCAGTTATATTAAAAATGAATGAAAAATGAACGTGCTTTTACTTTTAGCCATAACAATCACAACCGCGGCCGCCATTTTTATACGGTCCTCCCCTTCCGCTACGTAGCCAAGATGGCGACCATTGAGGGTGAGAAGTGTGCAGCGTTCCACACTCAACTTTCTGGCCGTTATGAGTACATCATCCGGGTACTTATAGTACACTGCATTTTGCCATATTTACCAGTGTGAACGCACTTATGCACTCAAAATACTAAGTTTGAGTACGCAAGTACGCGATTTGGGACACAGCAAGTTGCTCCCGATGGAGGCCAGCACCTTACATGGCAGCTCCATCGCCACTGGTGTGTGAATGACCTACCACTTCCTTCACAATAAAATGCATTTATTGTGAAACACACGCAGGAAGTTGCACAGTATCAGTGGTTCAGCTTATCGGAGCTGAAACTTTCTGTAAACATTTGTATGTAGATCGTGACGTTTGGCCGATACCCAGTCCACTTAAGAAGGTCAGTATCGGCGCCCATCAGTACATCCCTTAAAGCAACTGCAGCTTGAGAGTTTGATTACAAAATAATTATATCCACTAAAAACAAATGGGACTCATTGCACAAAATAACCATTGTTTGCACAGTGGATCATCTATGAAATATTTCAAATAAATGACTTTCTCCCAGATTAATGGCACTCAGTTTGATATGTGGTGATTATATGGTTGCTTCTCCATTAAGTAAATAGCTGTTTGGTTTTACACATCTTACAAGAGCCTACTTGCCTGTGCCTGCTGGTGTTCTAACCTTGAATCAAAAATGTAGTTTTTCAGCAAACCCATTTCATCGCCTTGTAGCTGCACTGATACTACAGCTCTTCCTGCTCGGGAGGAAAGGAGAAAGTGGATGTTTTCTCATTGCTGTAGCCCAGTAACAATTTCCTAGTAGGATTCAGGCCAAGATGAGTCAGAATGAGAGTTGGGCAAGCCTTGAACAAATGCCGTGGAGGCACAGTGATCCTGGTTGTAACAGATTCTTTGCATCTGATATCTGGTCAAGTCTGAGAGGAGGGAGGAGGGCCTTTGTTTCACCCAAAGAAGTAAATGGTTTTTAAGTGTTTTAATATTCTCATGTATTACATACCCTACTGTATGTAATGTAGCTGTCCGCTTACAATAACACTTTATTTGCTATTATATACGATCATGTTCTACTCACACACTGTGTAGTTTCAGAACATTCATTAGCTCTAATAGTTTGTTTTGCCAGCTTCTTTTTAAATTTAGGATTTTGACTTCTTAAACTTGCTGGATTCGCAAGTGGAGTCACGTTTACAAACTTATATAGACCCGTAATTATTTCAAATTATTCTGGAGATCCCCAAGTTTCCAAGGATAGCAAATATGTCAGCTTAAAGTTTGTGGAAATGTGCATAAATGATGCACAAGACAGCAAGAATATTTGCATCTGATGTAACAGTGCAGCCATAAAAACACTGTATCTCGGGTTTGAATATTTCACTCAATATGTGCATCACTGAGCTTCAGTAAAGTGTTGGAACAAGCATATATAATATATACACAGTGTGGAGAAGGTTTTTTTCATAATTTAAAGAACGTTATGACCGATATGAAGAGTTAAAGAGGTTAAATGGTCTTAAATCCACCTCCAGGCAGAGTTAAAAAGTTAAAAAAAAAGAAATCTGAATTCTGCAGATAACCTGGTTACATTGCACCAGGAGATACACA